>PVJA010046097.1:0-15257 GCA_004027025.1 Myocastor coypus | reverse complement strand
TGCAATTGCAAAACCTTTGACTGTGTATGTATCTGCTTCCTCTTAGTCCAAAGAGAAGTATATTCTTTCCTTTTTTCTTTCTTTCTTTCTTTTTTCTATGCAACATCAATAGGGAGGTGGGTCATGCCCACACACTGCACTCTATAGAATGATTGTGAGGACAATATGCAATATGTCAACTTTCAAAGAAAAGAAGGGGAAAAGAAAAAAAAAAGTAATGTGGATTTAGAAAGGATAATGTTTAATTGTTTGATCAATCTTATATACCTATATGTATTAATCTAAACTGATCTGATGATGAAAATATGTAATATAACCATTGTTAAATTTAAACAATAAAAAATTGAAAAAAATAAAATAAAATAAAATAAAAAAACATTTAAGAATCACTGATGAATCTCAGATATTTCTCTCTCACCCAATCCTCCCTGTGAATTATGGACCAGCACACCAAACTTTCTCCCAGATAGTTCAAAGATGCCTCCCAAACAACTGAAAATAGGACTCTGCCTCTTTCCTTTCCTCTCTCTTCTGTGAATTAAAACATCTGCCAGATTGCCTAGGACAAACACCAGTCATTCTTGACTTCTCCTTCTTTAGTACATTTATACTCAAACACACACACATAGTCACCTAATTTCATTTATCTTCACTTAACTTCAAACCATCGCCATTGTGCATTGGCCTAATGAAAAAAGCATCCCAGACACTCTCCCTCCACAATATCACTCCTGTCAGCAATAGTTTTTCTACAGGTAATAAATTTTTGATACAAAAATGTTGTGTCACTGATCTCCATTATTGTCATCTATTCCCACAAACTAAGTATAGAGCACTATAAAACACTTAGCCTGTTTTTAAAGAACTTCCTTAATTTGACTCCTAGCTTGCATTTCTTATAACGCCATTGCATTCCCAACTATCTGCCAGGCCCCTGTATAATCTACCTTACCCAAGATCTTTAATGCTCTTTCTCTATTCCTCTGCAGCCTCGTAAGATCTAGTGATCACTCACACTCTGAATCTCAGAAAAACCAACTCCTACACCAGACAGAGCCTTCAGGCTAATTAGCATTGCTACCCGTACTAACATCTAAGGTATCACTCAAGAGATTATGCATTCTATGAACTCACATACAAGGGAGGAAACTGGATCCGATGTACATCAAATGTTATCAAATGTCTAACAATTATTACTGAATAAATGAACGAAATTACTCAGGTGCCTGTGAACCAGCGCATTTATGCAATAAACCTATTTTGTGTCCAAGTTCCCCTCCATCAGGGGAGTCCCTGAAGAGGCTAAGAATTTTATTATAACTTCTGATGGATTCCTATTTATTTTCCTATTTATTTTTTCTCATTATCTCATCAGATAATGAGAAGGAATGAGTAGTTTATCAAATTTTCAAAGGACTTTGTAGCCCCCAAAATATGAAAGATGGTTGCCTTATACTCAAACTGTTGCCAAGGTAACCTTAAAACTCAAATGGTCTGAGATAGTTCTAATTTTATTTATTTAGCAAATATTACTCAAAGTCAATTTCAATTCTTTTTTTACTGAATCTCTCAGCCATCCAAATGTCCTCGAATTACAGTTAGGTTTCGCTAAAAGCAACTGAAAGCATCAGGTGCAGGTCAAAATTATACATTTTTATTATAAATATTCAAGTGATAGTATTGAGGCTAAATAAAATCTTAAAAATGTCTACAGAGAATATTACCTTATTTCTGTATTTTCAGAATCTTAGAGTTCTTACTTATAGCAAGACATGCTAACAAATAGCATAAATTTTTACAGAAAAAGACATTAAAAAGGTGGAAAGTATGCTGGTTGTTAAATCTATCAATCTTCCTGGCATCCTGTAAGATAAATAAATACAGCCTCATTATTTCCAAATAAACCCAGACAGAGAGAACTGCACATGGAACAGTGGAACATGCACACTGCCTTGAGTAATCTTTAAGAGATATTGTAACATTGTCCACAGCACGAGTGCTGAAGTAGCAGCCAAGCAATGTGACTTTGGAAGTTTCCCAGTGGGAATATTACTACAGTGCTGACAATGATCCAGTGACTTTCTGTGCAGCCTCTAGAGCAGAAAGTTGATCAAAATGATGCAGCAGCAACCCTTCACGTAGGCAAAGTCCTAGAAACACTATGTATTGCATTATAGGCCTATCTCACTAGCATTTTGACAGCAGGAAAAAAAACAAAAAACTAATCATATCAACAAAACAGCCACCCAACACAAAAAGCATCAAGCCAATCATGATTTCTTTCTTCCTTTTTTTTTTTTTTTTTTTCTGTATTTAGGACAGAGTCTATAAGGTCTACTGTCTACTGTGTCTCACTATATAGATCAGACTCACAGTGATTCTCCCATTTTTCAGACTCCCAAGTGCTTAGACTACAAGTGCACACCACTATACCCAGTCTCAGTTTCAGTTTCAGCGCACCCTGGGGGCAGGGCAGGCACAGCACACCAGGGATCGAACCCTAGCCCTTACACTCTGCCTAAGCAGGCGCTTTAGTCTGCTGAGCTATCTGACTGGCCCTTGGCTCCATTCTTATACTCCCAGTTTTTGAGGCTCATCTTAGTTCCAGAAATTATGAATGCTGAAAGTTCTCTGATAATAGAATATGCTAGAATTAAATTATATGGCATATATCAAGGGTGTTGAAATAATTTTAAGGATATAAAGGGCAACTAAGAGATAAGGTAAAGGTTTCCACGATTTAAAAAAAAAAAGAAAAAAAAAAAGCTCACTGAAAATAGGAACAGATGTCCTTTACCTCAATCTGATAAAACTATGACAAACCAACAGTCGACATCATACTAAATGGACAAAAGCTGAAATCTTTTACTCTAAAATCAGGTACAAGACAAAGATGTCTGCTATGACCAGTGCTATAGTTTATTATTTTTGTTTGTTTTGTTTTGTTTTGTTTTTTATCTTTTTGAGACAGGGTCTCGCTATGCAGTTGAGGCTGGCCTTGAGCTCACTTTTATAGCCTGGGCTGGTCTCGAGCTTGCACTGATCTTCCTGCCTCAGCCACCCAAGTACTGGGATTACAGGTGTGTGCCACCATGCCTGGCTGCCCATCCTATAGTTTTAGAAACAGGGCAATTAGTCAGGGCAATTAGACAACCGAGAGAAATAAAAGGAATAAGCACAGGAAAGGAAGACGTTAGATTATCATTATTTGCAAATAACATTATGCTGTATGTAGAAGATTGCAAAAAGTCCACGGAAAGACTTCTAGATTTAATAATTAAATACAGTAACATACCTCAATGCAAAGTCAACACACAAAAGTCAACGTGCTTCCCGTGCACAAACTCACTGAGAAAGAAATTACAGAAAACATGCCCTTCACAGTAGCATCAAAAAAATTTAAATAGTCAATCTAACAAAAGAAGTAAAAGATTGATACATTGAAAACTACAGTACTCTGAAAAAAGAGATCAAAGAGGATTTCAGAAGATGGAAAGGCATCTTTTGTTCATAGATAGGAATAACCAGTGAGAGAACTCAGCGGTCTAAAGTACCTGCTTAGGCAAGCTTAGGCAGGCCCAGGGATGAAAGTTCGATCCCCAGCACCACATGCTTGTGCCCTGCCCTCAGGGTGGACTGAGCTGGCAAAAAAAAAAAAAAAAAAAATGGAAAGGGAAGGGAAGGGAAGGGAAGGGAAAAAAAGAAAAGAAAATTGCAAAAGTGACCATACTACCAACATTGTTATACAGATTTAATGCAATACTGATGAAAATAACCTTATCATGTGTTGCAGATCTAGAGAAATGCATTCCTAGAATGCATTCGGAAACAGAAAAGACTCACAATAGCAAAGGCAATCCTGGGCGATAAGTTAAGGTGGGGCTGTACATTCTCTGACTTGAAATTATACTACAATGCTATTGTGACAAAAGCAGCATGATGTTGGAAAAACAATCTGAGGATCAGTGGAGCAATGGAACAGATTAGAAGATGCTAACACAACTACAAATACACTCAGCTACCTTATGTTTCACAAAGGAGCCAAACATGTTCACTGGAAGAAAGACAGCTTCTTTAATATATGTTGCTGTAAAAACTAGCTCGCTGTATGCTAAAGAATAATACTAAACCCATATCTAAAGTCCAAATAAATCAAACACCAAAATAATGAAAAAAAAAAAAAAAAACACTAAATATACCAGAAGAGAAAGTATTTAGAAATCTTGAAAGCATGAATAGGCAGAGTTTACGAACAAAAACAATTTGTACAGCAAATACTTCAAAAAAGAACAGCAAGTGAGATCTCATTTTAAAAAATTGGCAAATCAAAAGAAATCACTAGCAGAATCAAAAGACAAGGCACATACTGAGTAAATACTTTAGCCAGTTGTTCCTCAGACAAAGGACTTACACGTGGAACATACAAACAACTGAGAAAAAGTCAAATCAACCAAATTCAACTGGCATCTAAAATGAATACCCATTTCTCAGATCAAGAAATATTGCAAATAAATATAGGAAAAATGCTCAATATTATTGGTCATTATTGATGAAGGTTCAAGCAACATTGAGATTCTATCTCACTCCAGAAAGAATGGCTATCAAAATACCAACTGTTATGGTTTATGTTTAGTTGTCACCCCAAAGCCTCATGAGTCAGGGGGGCAGGGATTTCTAGAGTTTGAGACTTGATCCATGATCCCTAGGATTATGGGTTTTAGTACTGATTGGATTATGGGTCTGAGTACTTCTGAGATTATGGGTATAGCCTAAAATGGAGGCTGAGGTGGAGAGCCTCAATGGAATATAAAGACAGACAGAGAGACAGACTAGAGGTGTTGCTGCTGTTCTGCTGCCCTGATTGATTTGCTGTCTCTGCCACCATTTTGTTGCTGTTCCACCACCATGAACTGGATTCTCTCTGCTCTGTTCCTCTCAGCCTTGGGCCAGCCAAATATGGACTGAAACCTCCAGTAACTGTGAGCTAAATAAAAACTTTTCCTTCCTTCATTTTGAGTGTCGGGTGTTTGTCTCAGCAACGAGTGAAAAGTAACTAAGACACCAACCAATAACAAATACTGGAGGAATTGTGGGGGGAAAAAAGGAACATTTCTCCACTGATGGTGAGAGTATAAACTGGTGCAACCACTGTGGAAATCAGTGTGGAGATTCTTCATAAAACTAGTATTATCCCATTTGACCCAGATAATATCATTCTGGGTATCTCCCCAGAAGATTGTAATCATCATACAACTGAGTTGTGTGTACCCCAGTGACTATAGCAGCACAATTTGTAACAGCTAAGTCCTGGAAACAACCTAAATGCAATAATATAGGAATAGATAAAGAAAAAGTTGTGGTATTTTATACAGTACAATAATACTCAGCCCATAAAGGAGTAATATGTTGACTTTTACAGATAAATGGATGCAAAATAAGTCATGAATATTAATGAAATAAATTAGTCTTACATGTATAAACATCATACTTTCTCCATGGTGTGCGAAGTTTAAAGAGTGGATTAGGTGTAAAATGTAGACCTAACAGATATTGTGCAGTGGGAAGGAACTGTTATACAAGTAAAAGGAACTAGGATGCAGGGAATGGGAAAGAAAGGAAGGGGAGACAGAAAAAAATACAAGTTAGTTATACTATTAGTGCTTCTTAGTCCACAGAGAAGAAAAGTTTGCACTAATATTGATTGGCAAATCTGTATGTCCTTATCTTGTATTCTTAGTAACTACTTTAAATTAATAATATGCAATATATTAACCACGGTTATTTTCCTGTCACCTTTCAATGTAACTGAATTTTAGCTTTTTCCCCACAAAATATAAAAGAGACTATTGCATGTGGCCATGTAAAGAAAGATGAATGAAAAAATTTGCAAGAATCATAACAAAGAAGAACAAAATAAATGTTGTAACGAGTTGGTCATGGCAGTAAATAAGTCTAGGAGAATTCCAGATGTACGACTTCGAAAATGTCAGTAGCAGACATCACATAGGTAATACAGAGAGGAAGTGCTTTAGGAGAATAACATGACTTCATGTAAAGGTTCTCAGAGTGCAAGTCCATTGCAGATGCTTCAGGTGGCCTGTTTAATACCTGAGTCTAGAACTAAGCAGATAGACCTGAAGTATGTTTTGGATTAAATTACTTTAGCCGGGTCTAAGTATTTCAAGTAGGCAATACAATATGCAGACTAGCATAGTCCTTAAATCTGGTGACAAGGACTTGAATCCTAGCTATCACTAACCAGCTATTTCGAGAAAATAGTTTAAGCTTTCAAGGTTTAAAATTTTTATCTATAAAACAGAGCAGCGATCTCATAGAATTACTGATAGATTAAGTACAGTTTACTTTTTCCCGAGTTTTATATGGATTATAGCAGATTTAATCATCAGAACCACATATATATGTATTACACATTAATGTTAAATGTGTAGAAATTAATGTGTGCATACATTTATAGCCAGAGACAAGCAGATTGATTTCTTCCACTGGTGTCACTATGTTCTGACAAATGTGTTCAGGGTGCCTATCTCCCAGTCCATCCTAGAAGGTTCTTCACACAACAGCAAGGTATTATAGTGGGTGCTCCTGCTTTGTTTTTTTCTCTTCATAATTGGTTTCCCAGTGGTAGCACTCAAGGTAGGGACAGTCTGGTTCTCTCTGCTTTGCCAAGATCTGACCAACCAAGTTCTTCTACATTAGCCCAGTCAATACATATCTTTCTAACTACATCTGGAATTCAGAATTGCTATTTACAAATATTGCTTGGGTAGATTTGGGGGGAGGGGGTCATAGTTCTTTTTAAATAAAGCATGTATGCTCCCCAAGAATATCCAGCATCATGGGAAGTTATTCACTAAATAGAGAATATAACAAAGAAGAAACATCTTCAGTAGCAATTGAAGTCTGTCCTAGTTTAAGGGCAAATGTTGCTGAGTTTGGGGCAAGACAATTGCTTTGTTCAGACCATCCAACTTGGCACAACCAGAACCTATCATCAGAGGTGATTATTCATAATGTACTTAATAAAACTATGTAGATAGAACCCTTCGTAGAAAACTCCACCTTGAATTTAATTAAATTCCATTTAATTAAATCTACATATTAAACTTCAAGCCCATAATAATATCTAATGTGTGCCTTACCTTGACCATTACTCTTTGAAGTCTTTTGCGTTCAAGCCACCCTCTGATCCGTGCTTGCACAATAGTAATCAGCCGAACTACTCTTTTGGTAATTATCAACTTGTTCTTTTCTTGGAACACTTGGAAGATTTCTATGTGTGGTCCAATTCGTTTAACTTTATTGTCCAATTTCTCAGTTTTAGATGAAGAATCTTTCATCCTAAAATAAAATACACAAACTTCTTGGAGGCAATAAGAAAAAGAAATACTTCAACAGTCTTAAATGCTATCAAAGATAACAATATTAACATAAGGAATGTGTTTTAATTTTTATATAGAATTCCATAGATGAGATCACTTGAACCTGTCAAACAAGTTGTCAAAGAAGGCTGCATAATCTAGCATCAATACACTATCACATACAAATTTAACTTTCCAGGGAAAGGAAATTTTTAAAAAGTGAATTTGTCTGAGTTCATTCACAATTATTCAAAAGAGAATATTTTTATATTGCAGGATAGATTAGCCCAGAAGTTTTTCTTATCTCTGAAGGTGCTTTAAATTAAAGGCTACTATATAATTATTAAATTATGATCCAACTCATGTCAGCTGACAAAGAATACAGTATGGACATTAGAGTCATGGACTATTAGGATCAGCAGCAGAGAAGGATCCTGCTACAACCTCGAATCAGCCCTGAAGGACTGTCTCAGGTGAACTCTGAAGTGATGATAACCTGTGACGAAGCTACCATACATGTGCTAGCAGTAATCTAGGTCACTCTGTGTCTGTGGTTCTCTGTTCATACATTAGATTTTGTTTCTTTACAGAGTGGCCAGTTTTGTCACAGTCTTGCAATTCAAGTTATTTTCAAATTCTTAATGTATACACATGATTTTGTTTCTGCCTCTCGAATTCAGAGCTGGAGTCCTACTAAGATTCCAAATAAATTCATGCACTAGAGCGGGTGCTAGTTCAAAAGTACACTGCATCTGGGTCTCTGAATTCCAGGTCAAATATTCTCCATCCTCAAAGTAAACGTCTGGTTGAAGTTCATTCACTTTTTATTTGTTTTGCTCTTAGACTATTTTGATTTCTCTGTCAATCAGGTTCTTGAACTTGTTTTTCCTTGTATGTCGCTATTACATTTCTTCCCCAAGTCACTGAAATGTTGAGAAACTAGTTTTCACTATTTAACTCAGCTGTGAAATCTTTGTTTGGCAGTACTTAGCAGGAAATCTCAGTTTTGTCTTTTATTCATTGATCTTTTTGTTACTTTGTCTTGAAGCTTATGCTATGTTCTGATAGGCCCTATCTTAACTATCATTTGAAGAGCAGTATAATAACAGTCTTCAACACTAATCAGTACCATTGACATAATTTTGTAAAAACAAAAATTAAATAAGAATATAAATCACTCCCAGATTTTTTTAAACATTCACAAGAAATATTCACTGCAGATCCTTTTGACTCCAGGATCTTCTTAATTCTAAGTAACCTCAATCGACTACTGAGATTTGCTGAGAACCAGGTAAATTGACCTCTGCATTTACTTTTGATCAATAAGGATGTATGACTGAGGCCACTAGGTCTTGGTATGTCTAAACACAAAGTGAATTTTTCCCTTCCCTCAAAAAAAGGCAGTTAACCTTGTAAATGATTTTGTATCTGTAGTTCTTTTGATTCAGCGGCTGGTCCTTTCTTTTACTCTGTCTTGAGAAAATACTTATATGTTAGTTGATGAAAAAGGCATGATATTATGTACTACAAGGATTAGTACTTGATTAAACAGAAAAAGTGAAGTATTATACATTGGTTATATCCTTTGAAATTCATGTGCTAGAAATTTAAATTAAACGCTGATGGTACTGAGAGGTACTTGGGAAGGTAACTAGGATTATATAATTTATCTGGTGAGACTGCCATTGTGGGGTCAGGGACTTTCTAGGAGGTACTGAGACCCTTTTATTTCCATTAGAAAACTGGTTTTTTTGAGTATACACTTGGTTATTATCTAATGAAGGAAAAACTGTTTTAATGCCTTCAACCTATTTTGCCTAGGTCATATAAACTTGTTTATGTCACAAACAGTATTCCTCTTATCAATGCTTATGAATTCTTTTCCCATTTTTGTGATTGGCTTCTTTCAAAATTGGATATTTGTAATATCTAATATTACTTGTGACTAAGTGATATTTTGTTTTAGTCTTAAGTAGCTATGGTATCTGCCTACTAGTTTGTCTTCTCTGACATTTCTTCCCCAGATTTTCCCAAATTTGAATCGCTGATTTTAAAAAACTTTTAATGTTTTTAAATTACAAGCCATGATTAGCATATTACTCAATAATGCAAAGATTGCCCTTGTATATTGACATCCACAATTGCTTATTTCTTCATCCTGGCTAGGATGATCAGTTTAAAATTCTGCTGGCTCCAGTCTCAAAATACTTACACACTTATTTGTTTTGAATCTGGTCCAAATAAAGATATTCATAGTTATTTAGAGCTTCTTGCTTTGAATACAGCATAAAATTTCACCCCATATATGTTAGTTATGAATCAAACAACTTAGACTGACAAAACACCCCAAGCCACTGATGTCCTATGGAGCTTTCAGAGCCAGAAATTCCTCCTATCCTGTCCTGCTGGAGACCACTGAGGAGTGTAAGTCCCCTCCACAGTGCCACTTGCCCACAAGTCCTCTTGCTTTCCTTCTTTTCTTGTTGGTGGTTACACATCACTCTCAGAAGACATTTGATATGAGAGACTTCTCACATGTCTACCAGCCCTTGAGTATCCAAATATAGCTTTGTGTTGTGTGTTACAGCTGCTTTACATTCATTTCTTTTTTGCTCGATCAAATCCAAGATCCTTGAAGGGAAGGGGCAAGGTCCCAAAGCTCCTTTCAAATATCCCTCTACTGAGCTAACTTCCAAGTGGTTCCACCCATTGTGTCTCACCTCCTAAGGGTTCCAACATCTCCTAATAATGCCACAGACTGTAAATCCAATGTTCAGGGCATCTAAGATCCAAGCCATGATGCCCACTCTGTGAATCTGGGTCAATTTGTGAATTGCCTTGGCCAAGAGAATCCAGCTCAAATGATAACACATAAGTTATAAACATGTGTCACTGTTCCATTCACTTGGACCTTCATATCTGTATGGTAACAAACCAATAAGCCTTTAACGTAAAAGAACCAACGTGAAGAAGGGACAAGTTACACTCTCTCAACAAACTGCAGATGGTATTAGCTGTGTTGGATCAGGCCCTGAGACAATAATCTCATAAGAAGTAAAACAATATTATATTTTAAATAAGTTCTCTGATGATATTGTGTCAATACATAACTGACATGGAAACTTACATTTTCACTCAGATTAATACTAATTTAAAAAAAAAAAAAGATTTTTATTTCAAGAGATTACCTCTTCCATGTAGTGGCACTCTTGCTTAATGCTAAAGGATTAAACATTTCTAAACCCTGAGTTTTGTCATGCTCTTAGAGTCAGTGATATTTTCTTACTTCAAGGTATTCAATGAACAAATTTTATGGGATGAATATTTATGTCTTCAACAAAAGACTGCATTCCTCTTCACTCTGGTGGTATTGGTTATGCAGTGAGTACATGCTGGACCACGTTGTGTTGTACAGTCATGCCAACAAGAGGTGGTTACTACTTCCACACCCAAGATCCTGTTGTTTATTATGTCACGAATTTTGTTTACTGAAACACCAAAAGAACCGTTGCTTTGTAAATAATGTATCATTTTTTTAAGAATTTATGGCACAAAGAAAAGATTTATAGGAGGTGCATGCTTTTTAGTACAATCTCATAGCATAACCCTGAGTCTACTAGAATACAAAGAAGACTGTTGCAGGATTTCAGGATATTTTGCATCCACACCAGTACATGTGGTAGTCTGACTAATTTCATGTGACAGTCTGCTTAACCCCAAAGCAGCAGAATAAAAATTATCTCATATTGAATAAACTAAATTGTTATTCATGTTTATTTTCACAATAATAATGAATATCCATTTTTTGAGTCTATTTATGGATTTCAATTCATTTGCCTCTACTTGTATAAGCTGCAATGATATAAAAATGATATAACCTTAAATAATATAAAAATTGTTATGGGCAGGCCAAATAGCTCAGTGCCTTAAAGCTCCTGCAAGCAAGTACAGGGGCCAAGAGTTTGATCCCTGTGCCTGCTGTGCGACCCCACCCCCAGGGCACACTGGAGATGGCTAATGAGACTGAGCATGGTGGTGCACACCTATAATCTCAGCTCTTGGGAAGCTGTAAACAGAGAAGTCACTACAAGTCAGATCTAGTAATGAGACCCTGAACACCCTGTAGATCCTTCCCTAAAATACAAAAAAAAATTCATTAAATTTAAAAATAACAATAAAAATTATTGCAACTAATTTGTCAGTGCTCAACGTATATAATTACTAACTAAATTTTTCATATAAATCATAAGCTAATAAATTTTCAGGAATAAGTCAATAGATATTAAGAACATGTTTGCTTTATCTGTACAAAGTTAAATATATAATGCTTTTACCTAGTTTAGCATATCAGTATTTGCTAAATTTTGATAAAAATCAACACTGTTTTCTACCATATTATAAATGAAAGATGTATTTGTGTCCATTTTCAATATATTTTATGTGAAGTTATTAAACTAGGTATGGCAGCTCCATTGAGGAATACAAATTCATTTATTAAGTTAAAATAGTAAGCTCATATACTAAGTTCATCTAAAAAACTAGCATACAATGCTATCAGCACTCCCAGAAGAACATTTATTTCCTGGAAATCAAGAAATATTGCACAGGTGCAAATTCTCTATGATCAACGTGATCAATATGAGTAGCAAATATGGATTAATAAAATGATTTTGAAAAAGAGACACTTTTACCACTATACATAATGAAGGTACAACCTGGAAGACATAATTAGGACAATTCCTAATTTTAAACCTCTCAAAAAGAATTGGCATGGACAAAAAAAATAAAATCTGACTTCATAAAGATGTTTTAAAATTATAAAACACTAAGAAATTTGTCACTCACCTAGGCAGAAGTCACTGATCCCTTAGCATCATGTGATGCTAGTTTTGCTAATCATACAATATAACATTCTAAGCTTTAATCCATACATTATTCAATAGGTCAATAGTCCAACATTGAATTGAAAGTAGCTAAGGAAATGTGTGTGGTCAGAGCCATCATATGAGTGTGACCTGATCACAATGCAGGACTCAGAAATCAAATTGATCCCTTGTCCCACTTCACCATGAATAAAGACACACTTTATATCTCACCATCAGTGTGAAGAGTATCTGCTACCTTGTGATAAACACAGGTAATTTTATCTTTCACTCATCTCCAAATAATTAGTATCTCAAGCCACATAAGTTATTACTGAACCAATAGCCAAATAATGATTTTCAGTCTGATGATACTTGGATAGAGATACAAACTTTGGTAAATCACTTGGTACTTGTCCACCTAAGGTAACCCAAGAATCAGATGCCAACAAGCAAAAGCAGTTAGCTCCTTTTATGTACTCTCAGGTTGATATTGATTTCCTGATTTACTGAATTTTTCAAAGCCTGCATCCTTAATTCAAAACACCATATACTCACAAAAACCCAACATCTCATATTTTGCCTTCATTATATTTCCTAATTTGGGAATAATTACTAAATTTGCTTCTGTGACAGCCACATACCTTGAAGTTTAGCAGTATTCTAAAAAATTTTAATGTGGTAACTTAAAATATAAACCTTGGCAAAAATATAAATATACATACATGGAAATGTCTCAATAATAATGTTAAAGTAAAAATAAATTATCATGGGGCCACAAACTGAGGGAGATTAGGGCTGAGAAAATGCTTGTGATTTCAAACACTGATATTAAGAGAATAAATGTATTAAATTCTATGCATGACATAATTGTAAACTTTTAAATACATAGATAAGGGCAGAAGCAAACATTTCAAAATGTTACCATAGAGGTTTTAACGCAACATTTCTAAACAAGGGTGGAGGGGCTGGTGAGATAGCTCAGTAGAATAAGCACTTGCCTGACAATGACAAGGACCTCAGTTCAATCCCATTTCCACAAAAAAATAAATTAATTAGTAAATTAAAATAAACAAGGATGGATCAAAATCAGCTCACAATTGTTTTCATGAAACTCTGCTGCAAGACCTGCTTCCATTCATTCTAAGATTCCTCTCTAGTAGAACAAGTACACATCAAAATGTGTAATTGCAATGTGAGCATAATACTAAGATATAAAGAAAATGATGATTTGTTTCTTGTTTTCTAATTTTATGCAGATTTTCTGAACCAGACCAGCATGAAAATATTCGTAACAGTAATGGAAACAGTAGCAAACTTTTATCAGTCATTTACTTTGGAATTTCACCATTGATTCAGAAGAGTTTGTTGGATAAATATTGCCACTCTGATTTTACAAATGAAGAAACATACTGAGAGAAATCGGGTGACTTCCTAAGATCACAAAGTCAGAACTATGTCCAAGTACTCTTGATCTTATGTATGATAAAATCAAGAGAACAAAACTATCCTGGCAACAGTAGGCAAGGCACTGGTAACTTTCAATCCTCAATGGTCAGAATGCTTCAGTTGATAATTTAAGAATTACTTCAGCATCTAGTAAGTGTTCAACATCTCCACGATTCAACCATGAAAAGGAGATAAGCAAAGGTGATATCAGGTCCACAGAGATCAGGTGATGTCTGAATTAGAATATCAATAAATTAGTCTAGTTTGGATTCTTAGTCACTAAATAATCTCTATGAAACTGACAAAATCTTTACTGTGATTATAAAAGAGAGTCATTAGAGTTCAGATATAAAACCAGTATCTACCACCAAAGGAACAACCTAGTCCTGGCAACATCTCCTAAACTCACTCAAGGAAAGTGGGGAGACCAGAATTTGAGAAATGAATGATCAAGGAATCATTCAAATGACTTACAGATAGAGAAGAAATCATTAAGCAAAGTTATTTGTGAGAAAAGATGCAGTAAGTTAATTGGTAAATTAATCACGTCCAAACATTAGACCCTGAGCTTGGCAAACATTTCAACAGGGAATTTCCTTTCAAGTGCTAATGCTTATATAATAATATATATTAAACACTAAATCAGTTTTAGAGTTTGGTTCAGATATTGCTACTAATTAGTTTTGGCTGATATTGAAGTATTTTGTATGCTCCATTTATAAAAGCACTGTTTGCCCATCTGTTCATAGGTTGAAAGTGATTAAAGGATACTTATTTTGGCTGCTATAAAAGCCAAATACTTTTTAAGCTGCAAATATGTGACAAAACTAGTTCGAGTTGCCAAGTCCAGAAAATATATTCAGAGAGATTTGTGGCGCTTCCCTCCCCCAATTCCTCTTCCAACCTGCACATTCAAAACGTAAATAAGATGCTTCCCTGATTAGACGAGTGTGCCTGCTTGGTCCAAACGCTTGCAATTTAATCATAATTTATACAGTTTGCTCTGACTTGGATCTTCTGCTACCAAGCTGTGTCAAGGGCTTTTGGTTCCTGAATGTTCATCCTTTAAGTAGGAAGGCGTGATGCCCTCAGGCTCTGAATGTAGGACCAGAGCAGCTGGGGTAATGAGTGAAACAAGTTTGCCCTGACTGAAATTCCCAAAATGATGTCTGAAAACAATGCATTAAATTCAGTATGGGTAATATAGATTTTTAAAAAAGAAATTTAATATGCATTCATACAGTTTAACTCTTTTCTCCATATTATTTTAATACTCCATTTTCAAATGTTCCCAAGGGCTCAGTGCTTTACAGCAGTGTTATGCTTTATGTCTAGGTGTCTCCTCAAAGCCTCATGCAGTCATGGGGCAAGGACTTCCCTAGATTGAGACGACCCATGAGTCACTGGGATTATGTGATTTAGTACTGATCTGGAGTTTGAGACTGGATCCATGATCCCTGGGATTGTGTGTTTTAAGTACTTCTGGGATTATGGGTGTAGCCTAAGGCAGATAGGCTAAGGCAGAGAGAACCTGATGTGATTTGACTTTTTTTTTTTTTTTTTTTTT
>PVJA010046096.1:5271-15397 GCA_004027025.1 Myocastor coypus | reverse complement strand
TTTATTTATTTATTTTTATGGCTGGCTCAGTCTGCCCTGAGGGCAGGGCTGGCGCAGCATGTGGTGCCAGGGTCCGAACTGTGGTCCCTGCAGCCGCCCAGGCTTTCCTAAGCAGGTGCTTTAGACCACTGAGCCATCGTGCCAGACCCTGCAGTGTATTTTCTAATCATCTATTTTTTAACTGGGTTATTTATTTTCTTAGGATTAAGTTTAAGATTTCTTTAGAAATTGTGGATAAATTACTTTACTGAATGTTTTGTTGAGTGAATATTCCATTCATTCCTAGTTTTGGAATTTTTTAAACGTTCTTTTTAGATTGGCTTTCAAAAAGCAGCAGTTAAAGTTTTTGACATACAACTCATTTTTTTATGAACTGCCTTTTTTTGTCAAGCCTTTGTGTAACTCAGGGCCACAGAGAGTTTTTTTCATATTGTTTACTTCTGGAAGCTTTACAATCTTAGGTTTTACATCTAGCTGTATAATCAATTTGGGGTTTATCTTTTTCTATGTTGAAAGGTACACTTCTAGTTTTATTTTTAGACTGAGCTCGGGCTCATGGATTGATTTTTTTCAAATATTTTTATTGAAAATAATATTTTGTAATCACTTATTTAAAGTGCATAGTTGGGAAGCTGGCGAGATGGTTCAGTGGTCTAAAGCGCCTCCTTAGGAAAGTTTAGGCAACCACAGGGACTGTGGTTCTATCCCCGGCACCACATGCTGTGCCAGCTCCACCATCAGGGCAGCCTGAGCCAGCCTCAAAAAATAAAATTAAAAATTAAAATTTAAAAAAAAGACATTTAAAGGCCCGGCAGGATGGCTCAGTGGTCTAAAGCGCCTGCTTGGGAAAGCCTGGGCGGCTTCAGGAACCGCGGTTGCTTTTTGTTGCTCCTTGCCCAGTTACCCTAACTACAATCTTTTTTTTTTTTTTTTTTTAATACACTTAGTACAGGGTCTACAGGTTCTCATTGCACAGATTGGAGTCTAGTGATCCACCTGTGTTCCCTCTCAAGTGCTGGGATTACAGGTGCACGCCACCACACCCAGTCTCAGTTGCCCTCTCAGTGCTCCCGGTGATGGAACCCCTGAGTCTGCCTAAGCAGGTGCTCTAGTCCCCTGAGCTATCTGGCTGGCCCTCTGACTACAATCTTGACTATTAAGATTTGAATAGAAGTGGTGCCAATGGACATCTTTTCGTATTCTTGATGTTTAAGAAAGTATTTAGACTTTCATCTTTTAGCATGATATAAAGTATAGTTTTTTGGAGATAGCTTTCTTGGAATTTGAGAAGTTTTCCAAAGAATTTTTTTAGTGAGTATCACATTTTCCACAGCTATTTTTTTGTTGTTATTGTTACCGTTGCTGTTGCTATTGTTTACTGTACTGGAGATTGAACCAAAGGGTGCTGCGCCACTGATCTACGTCCTGTGCTCCTCCAGCCCCCTTTTTAAAAAATTAGAAGTACAGTCTCACTACATTGGCCATGTTTGCCACAAACTTACTGTCTTGTCGCCTTCAGTTGGGACTGTAGCTGTCTGCCTCCATGTCCAGCTCACTTTTACATGCTTATTATTTTAATATTTTACTGCCTTTGTATTTTCATTCATCAAAAACCATTTGTCCATATATTTGTGGGTCTAGTTTGGTATTCTATTTGCTACAGTGATACTTTTCCTGATTATCACATTGGTAAAACAATATCTTGCTTTCACTACAGACTTTGAAATCAAGGAGGAATAGCTCTCTTAATAAAGCTCTTTTGACTATTCTGGTTCTTTTGCATTTCCATATAAACATAATTTTTCACCATCTACAGAAAAAGAAAAAGACTATTGTTATAGAAACTCTACTAAGTTAAGATTACATCACCATACTGGGTCTTCTCTTCTATAAACAAAACATATTCTTACTTGGTCTTCTTTAATTATCTCAGCAATGCTTTAAAGTTTTCACTATACAAAGTTTGCCTGTTCTTACATACTCATATTATTTATTTTGCATATTATTGTATTGGGACTTTGTTTAAATTTAATAAGTGAGGCTTTACTTCTAATATATAGAAATGCAATTATTGTTTAGATATTGATCTATGCCTTATGGTCTTGCTGAATTTATTAATCCAGTAGCTTTTTGCAGATTTCATAGAATATTCTACAAGGATTCTCATGTTTTCTGTGAATAGAAACAGCTTTTTTTTTTCTTACTTCTGACTTGAATGACTTCTGTGTACTTTCTGTGCCTAGTTGCTGTCTAAGCTAGCCCACTATAATGCCAAGTAGAGGAAGCAGGAGTCGATATCCTCATTTTAGTCCTGATTTTCTGGGGGATCAGTGGTAGAATTTCAATGTTTCTCTTTTAAGTGTGATATTAGCTGTGTGCCTGCTATAGCTGACTTGGATTAGGTTGAGTGAGTTTCTTCATACTCCTAGTTTGCTGAATTTCTTATCAGGGACGGATGTTGCATTCCATTAAATGCCATTTCTGCATTCACAGATGTCACATATTTTTCCCTTAGTTTGCCAATTCTGTCAATTGCAGTGATTTATTTGCAGATGTTAGCTCAATCCTGGACTCCCGGGTTAAATAAATTGCTCTCAGTCATGATGGATTTAGTTATTCTTGTTACTGTTTTTGTGTCACTGAAAACAGTTTGTTCAAATTTTATTTAGTTTTTTTTTTCCATTTGTAGTTTAGTAGAACTCTGGTTTTTAGGTTTTGATCACCCTCTTTTTTTATTTTCTTTATTTTTATGGCTGGCTCAGCCTGCCCTGAGGGCAGGGCTGGCGCAGCATGTCCTGCCAGGGATCAAACCGCAGTCCCTGTAGCCACCCAAGCTTTCCTAAGCAGGTGCTTTAGACCACTGAGCCATCCTGCCAGGCCCCCACCCCCTATTCTTTTTCTTTGTTCCCTCCCTTTTCTTTCCCCATCCTTTCTTTTTCTTTTTTTGCGGGACTGGGGTTCAAACTCACGACCTTACGCTTGCCAGGCAGGCACATGTGCCATGGAGCTATTTCTCCAGCCTCCCTGTCCTTTCTTGCAATGGGTGCAAACCCAGGTAGTGCTGAACTACATTCCTGGTTCATTTTATTTCATGCAAAGTTTTGCTGAGTTGCTCATGCTGCCCACAAACTTAGTCCTTTTGCAACAGCCTTCAAAATTACAAGTGTGGGTCACCCCACACCCACCTTACTTTTCTTTAGATGTCTTTGAATGTTGGTAACGGGTACTATTGGCTTAATAACATGTTTGTATATTCCTTTCTCTTCTCTTTTCTCAATGATAGGGATAGAACTAATGTTACTTCTTTTCTAATTATTTTTTTTACCAAGTCAAGACTTTTCTTTCTGGGAAGACTTCAGACTACAATTAAATTTAGCTCAGTTGTACAGCTCTTTCCTAGCCTGTTGAAACTCTGGATTTTACTCCCCAACCCTGAATACACAAAAAATTTTAACAGATATAGGGACATTCTTGCATGAATCTTGGTATGTTATGCCTTCCAAAGAATGTGTCCATTTCTTCTAATTTATCAAACTTACTGTCTTAACATTATTTTTACTAGCTCCTTAATATTTGTTTGTTTGTTTATTTTTATGGCCAGCTCAGCCTGCCCTGAGGGCAGGGCTGGCACAGCATGTGGGGCTGGGGAATGAACCGCGGTCCCTGCAGCCGCCTAAGCTTTCATAAGCAGGCGCTTTAGACCGCTGAACCATCTTGCTGGCCTTACTTTTCCTTTTCTACGTTTTTATAATACATACTATTTTATAACTATTTGAATAAAAGAGCAAAAATACTAGGACAGCAACAAATGGAGTTGAAGTGGAGATGAGATACTTTTAAGAATATCATCAGTAGGGGCCTGGCAGGATGGCTCAGTGGTCTAAAGCACCTGCTTAGGAAAGCTTAGGTGGCTGGAGGGACTGTGGTTTGATCCCTGGCACCACATGCTGTGCCAGCCCTGCCCTCAGGGCAGGCTGAGCCAGCCATAAAAATAAATAAACAAACAAACAAAAGTTCTGAAACAAGAAAAATAATAAATAAATAAATAATTTTTAAAAAAGAATATCATCAATATTATTTAATGAATGGTTATAATAATGAGGATAAAACAAAAGGCTTTTATAATTCCCACATTTACATTAATGGAAATTGAATGGTATGCTGCTGATTGAAAACTATCATTGTATTACCAGTAGAATATAGGAAACATTAAATGAGGAAAAAAGCCGGGTGTGGTGGTGCACGCCTGTGATTCCAGCCCTTGGGAGGCTGAGGCAGGAGGATCGGTGTGAGTTCGAGACCAGTCTGAGCTACAAAAGTCAGCTCAAGGCCAGCCTCAACTGCATAGTGAGACCCTGTCTCAAAAAGACCAAAAACAAATAAATAAATAAATAAGAAAAAAAACATATGCTCATAGGCACACTGATTTTGATGTTTGCTGTTGGCTATGTCAACTGGCTGTGTCCCATTGGCATTTGCTTGATCAGGGTTCTTGAGAGGAAATCTATGAGTGTGTGTGTGTGTGTGTGTGTGTGTGTGTGTGTGTATGTGTGTATATATATATTTTTAAATTTTTTTTTGGTGTGTGGGACCGGGGTTCAGACTCATGACCTTGCACTTGCCAGGTAGGCACTTGTGCCATGGAGCTATCTCCTGGGCCCCTGAAGATATATTTAGAAGTCACCAATATGGAAGGGATAAAATTAGGATGTTATGAAGCAGAGGATATAATGTGAAACAAGAAGAAAGTAGACAGAATTATTAGAAACATTTAGGGTACCAGAAGAGGATTGATAAAGGCTAATGAAAGCTAAAGCATAGTTGCTGCCAGAGAAGTTCAAGTAAAAAAGAATTGTGTCATAGAAGACGAGAGGTAAAGGGGACATGTGATGACAGAGCTGCTGAGATAGTGCAGTCAGGTAGCCATTCGCAATATTTGACATTTGCAAAGTTATTGACCAATCTTGCATACTTATATTTGTTAATCTGAGCAACAGATATGACGATAAGAACATGTAGTATAGCAACCATTGTTAATGTTTTATTCTTATTTTAAAATTCTATACCATATGTACTTCTTGTATGCTACTGTTTCTTAGTTTTTGCTATTTGTTTTTGCTTTTGTTTTTCTCTTTTACTCTTTAAAATAAAATAAAATAAATAAAAAATTTTGAAAAAGCATATTGGTGATTTTTGTTAGAGTAATTTTAGTGACCAGATGCTTTATGGGCAGCTGTTATGCTACTCCATAGCAGCAATGGAGTAGTGAGTGCAACGGTAATCTATCCCTTTATGAATGTTTTCTGTTAGAGAAAGAAGTTCATGTATAGAGTGACAGCATGTTACACAAGACCAATTTCTGGCCTGTTTTCTTAGTGTAAGTTAACAATCTAAGGACATTTTAGCTTGTGATAGTTATAGGAGATAATTTAGAACTCTCTTTTACTTGAATTTTCACAGAAATCATGTTTCAAAAATCTGATTCTGACTAAAGTTTTACTACACTAATGAGAAAATGAATGTTCAAATACCTTTTTTTTCCCCCTCCAGGAAAGACTCTGTTTACCTCATCATATTTTGGAAGAACGAGGCCTTGTGAAAGTTGGTGTTACTGTACAGGCGCTCCTTGAATTACCTACAACCAAGGCATCTCAGCTGTCTATGGCTTGATATAACATTCTTTTCAGTCATTCGTATACAATTTCATCTACTAGAAATGATTTAAGATATCTCAAGTTCACGAATAAGAATGTTCAGTCAAAAATAGTTTGCCTTAGGGTTTTTTAAAAATTACATTAAAACATCACACTTAAAAGTTGAATTGCCCAAATTTCTGCTTTGGGGAAACTGGATTAATTTAATAAGAGTTTTTGATAAATTCAAATTCTCTTTTTTCAAAGTCACTTCATAATCTTATTTTGCAAAAAGCAGATTCATACTAAATTTAAAATATACTTTCAATTTAATATCACCTTAGTTTTTTTTTTAATATAACATACTAGTAAACATCTGGATGCAGGTAATAATTTTTTAACAATTTAAAAAAATATATTTGAGTTATTTAATATGCTTCTAATTCTACTTTATACGCAATTTCTTCAACCTTTGGTCTTAGTTTTCTAGAAAAAAATGAGTAGAAGAAACAGAATTCTGGTATTCTTTTAGTATTATAGGTTAGTGCCAAAATATTTTCAGTTGTACGGTAGATTGTTTACATGTGAAGTGCCTGTGTAATTGATGAATCTTATATAGTCTTAAACATTTTTATAATTTCTTTTTATGTATTAATAGAGTTGATGGAACTTTAAACTATTTTAGTAGATTTTGTAAAGTCAGTATTGTGTGAGGATTTAAATGTACCTCACATCGTGACATTTGTGATTTTTTTAGTCCGTTGCAGTTCTCCTTGAATTCCTTATTTCTTATTGTCAAAAACCCCAATGTTAATATGCTTAATTTATGATATTTAATTTTACAAAATTTAATCATCTTTTAAAATGTATTATTTGAAGAGTTTTATTTCTGTATTGAAAATGTTACCTAAAGCAGTAAGATTTTTGAGAACTAGTAAAGTACTAATTATCAGCGACATTTTGATAAAACTACAGTTTGAGTTTATATCTTGACTTTCAGGAACATTACACCAAGGCTGCTTTTAACTATATTCAGAGAGTAGCCATTAAGTATTAGGTTTTTACTAAAGTAGCCATTTGTGGATACTGTATACTTATGATCTTCAAATAATTTGGTGTTAAATTAAATATAGACTTTTCCACAAATATTTTCATGAGATACTATGGTATATAAAGTCCTTGTTTAATTTAGAGATGGGTGATTTTATGTTGGTAGTAGTACAAAAATTTTTCAAGAACATTACTGTAATGGATAACTCAGTTTCCTTAGAAGAACCTTAGCAATTACTTTTGTGGTAGCCAAGTATCATATCTTAAGTATGTGATCATTTGCACTTGTTACCTCTTAATATGGATGCAACTTATTAAAAATGCTGACATGTGTATTTCAAAGGGTATATATGAAAGGGAATAACCAGTGTGCCAAATGGTATAGTAAGAATTAGGTTAGGAACAACTACTTTTTATGATCACTAGGCATGAAAGCCATATAATTAAATTTTGGCTTTAGAATACAAATGTATTCTTTACATTCCCTAAGGGTCAAATTGGAGCTTTTAAAGAATTAAAGCTTCTTGTGACTATAAGGTTTAAGAATTAAATTATTGGTAATTTATTACTTTAAATATTTGAACTAATTATACTTTAGTTGGATAAAAAGAACCTCATTGACATAATCCTAGTGAAAACTTGGATAGTGTACCTAAGAATTGACAAGTTAGTACCTTAGTTGCTGATTTTTTTATCTTAGAAATGTGACAGTGTTACAAATTAAGAGATCATTAAAAATAACAGCATTCATTCATACTTCTTTCATAGTTACCATGCTGTAGAGTTCCTCTAATTAATCAATCTAGTGTTATTTTTTTTTTGTTTCATATGATTGAAATAGTACTGAATTTCTTGGCTATTCCTTCATTAGATTTCACTTGCTTGTTAATTATTACACTAGAAGAGAAAGTACACCAGAATCTAACCGTAGCATTCTTTTCTGCAAAAAGTTCATTTAACATGGCTTCATCAGAGTTCCATTCCATGCTACTTCATTTATTGTTGTGCCAAAAGGCTCCACCACCTCTAGCACAGGTTCACAGAGTAGTCCCCAAAAGCAGCATTGTGCTAAAGCTCTGGTGTATTTTGTTTAGTAGTTTTAAGTATAAAATTTATTCTAAATGTTTTATAATTATTATATATTTACCTCATCAGTTACTGAATTAAGAATGATTATCATTATTTGAAGGGATTTATGAATTGTTGAGGGTTAAATAATAACACTAAAATATGTTATTGGCCCCTAAAAATTCAATATATAGCTATTTCTGTCAAATTTTATGACTGTATGGCACAAGAAAAAAAATGTTGGTTATGTAAAAATTGAAATAAGGAGTAAAATGCATTACCTTTTGTTTAATGATTACCTTTATAGAATGCTGGATTAATGACTTTTCTAACTGAAATTTTTGAAGAACTCAGAAAGATTTGTATTGGTCACAGATCTATCATAGTTGATTTTCTGACACGCTTAAAAATAAATGAAACACTAAATGTATATTACCGATGCAAACTTGGATAAAGTTGAATGAAAACAAGTAAGTCTTGTATTTCTTTTCCTCCTCTCACTTTTTCATAACACAGCATCCTTTCTTATCTTTACTTTTTTAAAATCGGTAATTACTTGTAACTATGTTCCCAAGAGTGGAAAAATAAACTCTGCGAGGTTATTTAAAGTAGGTTACCTTAGGGGCCCGGCAGGATGGCTCAGTGGTCTAAAGCACCTGCTTAGGAAAGCTTAGGCGGCTTCAGGGACCACGGTTCGATCCCTGGCACCACATGCTGCGCCAGCCCTGCCCTCAGGGCAGACTGAGCGGGCCATAAAAATAAATAAATAAACAAAAGTTCTGACACAAGAAAAAATATAAATAAAAAAAATTTAAAATAAATAAATAAATAAAATAAAGTAGGTTACCTTAGCAATGAGGAACCAGTAGTCCAAGTATTAGGAAGCTGAAGGCATTTCTTGACATAGCAAGACTCCACTTCCAAAAACAAATGAAACCAGGAACAAAAAATAAAGTCTAGGTTCCCTTTATTATCATATTTTCAGTAGAGAAAAAAATTTCTTCAAAAGCAATAATTTTGTGGAATATCTTCACAAAAGAATGTTACCTTTATATAAGATTAATGCTTTATATAATAGAGAATAGTTTTGTTTTTGTTTTTGTTTTTGTTTCTTGGTGTTACCAGGGATCAAACTCAAGACCTTGTACTTACCAGGCAAGCACTTTTTTCCACTGAGCTATTTCCCCAGCCCAATGGTTTATATAAGAAATGCAAGAATAAATGAGGGAAAATAGGTTAAATTCAGATTTTTAAAATTTATTTTTAGGTCCTTTTAAAAAATTTATTTGATACAGGGTCCCCCTATGCAGTTCAGACTCATAGTGATCCTAGTATCTCAGTCTCCCCAGTGCTGGGATTACAGGCATGTGCCACCATACCCAATTTCGGGGCCAACAATGCTCACCCAGGGTTCTGGGACCCGCATGGCATGTGGTACTTCGGTGGCAGAGGGAGTCGAACTTGAATCTTTCCACTTATCAGGCAAGAGCTTAGGCCACCGAGATATCTTATCTCCCTATCCTCATGATGATTATTCTTACTGTAGAATTTAGTGCTGGGTATATGATTCAGTTGCCCTAAGAAATTTTAATCCTTTCTTTTCAAATAAGTCATTTTTAAAAGTAAAAAATATTTTATTAAAATAGCTTATAGTTGTTTATAATTTTGATTGAATTAAACATAGAATGTCATTTGGGTAAATTTTGTGAAGATCACCCTGTTTTATAATGGCTTATCCTAAATAGTAAGATTTAAAGAAGTAATTAATATTTGGCATAAGTAATTTCAAAACTATTCAAATGTTAACACAGAAGTCTGAATTATTAATAGGTAATGATAGTAACTTGTTTTTTGCTTTAGTGAGTCTGCCATTTTTCGTGTGTGTGTGTGTGTGTGTGTGTGTGTGTGTGTGTGTGTGTAGTACTAGGGATTGAACTCAGGACCCTGCAGGCATTTATTCTACTGAACTATCTCCCTGGCCAAGTCTACCATTTTGATATTCTATGTGGAATGGCTCTAGGATTCTCAGGAACCTATCTCAGTTCTTCAGAGTACTCAGAAGGCCTAAGTCACAATTGTATATTAGATTAATTTGCAACTCCAGATATCTTGTGGAATTGATATTTTGCAAAATATCAGAAGCTCACTTAAGGTATAATATTTTATATTTCTTTGTTTTAAAAAATAAAGTAATCCTTATACTCAGATGGCTTATGCAGCTTACAGATTTTGAACTTGGGACCTTGCATTTGCCAGGCAAGCACTTGTGCCACGGAGCTATCTCCCCAGCCCCCTTTCTGTATTTGTGTGTCTGTGTGAGAAAAATTCTATTACATACATAGTTCTTTATTTTAAAAAGAAATAAGGCCTGGGGA
>PVJA010046095.1:0-15316 GCA_004027025.1 Myocastor coypus | reverse complement strand
AGGCTGGTCTCGAACTCGCACCAATCCTCCTGCCTCAGCCTCCCGAGTGCTAGGATTACAGGCGTGCACCACCACGCCCGGCAGTTTGTTTTTTTTTTTTTTGTTTTTTCCAAAGGGACTTTTTTTGGTGTTTTTACTATTTTGTTTTTTGGTACCGGGAATCGAACTCTGGGCCTTGCGCTTGCTGAGCTACATCCCCGGCCCTGTTTGCTTACTTTCTGCTTGTTTCCTCCGCTAGGCCTGAGTTCTGTGACATCAGAGGTCACCTCAGTCTTGCTCATTGCTGATCACAAAGCCTGGGCCATAGAAGGCATTTATGCTTGAGTTCATGAATTAAACCCATTCTCCCATTTACCCAGCCGTACCAATGTAGAGCACTGTTTCTCAAGGGAACTCCTTGTGAGTTCCAGCCTAGGACATTAGGACCAGAGTTTTTAAGAGCGCAGACAACAGAGTCAGGAACATGGATTCAGTGATCCCCAAAAGTATAGCCATGTGATTGTACTACTTAGCAGCCAATTGGGCCAATTAGGTCAATTAGGGATGCTGGTCTATGCCTCAGTTTCCAGATCTGTACATTGTCCTAATAATACTATCTTTCTAGCCTTGTAAGTGTAGGGAAAGTTGGGGCACAGGCAAAGAAAGGTGAAGGGCTCACTGAGGTTCTGAGTAAATTGAGTTAAACCCCTGCTAAATTAAGTGGCTAAGAAAAACAAACAGAAAGAGCTCTGATGAGCCCCACTGGCCTGGCTCACTAAATCTCGAGGCACAACCCTTTCTGCCCCCACCTCCAATTAAGTGCAAAAGAAACAAAAGGAAATAAAAACACACTTCATATCTAAAAAGCACGCTAACACCTAAAGACTTGCATACCCATGCATGTAGGTACATAGATATTTTATTATTCTCTCTATTAATACACTGAAACGCACACATATCCTTTGCACTAACTCGGCTTTGAATGTAACTCCGTTATAAATCTCACATGATAGGCACCTGGACAGCACAGAGAGACCACAGAAGTGCTTATCCACTAATGTACACATCGGCAATGCGAGAGGCAAAGGCCATGGCAGGGGTCTCAGATCACAGGGGTCTCAGATCGAAGCTGTTACAGCTCTCAGGCTGAAGAGACCCTTTCTTATCATGGAATAAAAGAGGCTTAGAACAAAGACTGTACTTCTGGCTTTGGCCTCACTATCTTATGCTGTCCAAATAGCCAGCGATCTCCTCTCCCTTTTCCAAGAAAATTTTTGTTCCATTTCTCTTCCCTTTCAAATAAAGTGATTTTATTTCTCCTTCTAATTCTTTCATTGGGATTTTCCACAAACCTTAGATAAAAGTCTCCCCTCACAAGACACAACATCTTTGGGTTCCCTGAGAAGGAACAGAAAAACTTTTTTTTTCTAATTCTTTACTGGGACTGAGTTTTGCTGCCGATAGACCATGCCAGGCAACAGAGCAGTGGCACTTGTCCACCAGACACAGACTAAATCCTCCAAGAAGCACTAGCGGCTGGTGCATATGTTTTCCAGTGCAGCCCGGGCACAGGAGTCAGGATTTTCTTTTCTTCCTGTACCAGATCCCAAAAGAGAAGGAAAGAACAGGGGTACCGCAGTGTCAGGGAGCCTGCAGAACATGGCTGCTCTGGGCTGCCTATCTGAGCTATGTGCTAGTAGCTGGGGGCTCAAGAGCCCCCCTGGGTGCCTTTCTGGGGTGACTGCTCCTGGCTGTCGCCTTCCAGCCTCCCCCCCCACCTTTTTCTGTTAGTTAACTTGGAGGTTCTTTCATGTGCAATGCAGAAAACCGACAGTTATTAATACCTAGCGCTCACTTCCTCACTAGGACCCTACGTTCATTATCAGCTGTTGCAGACTTGAGGCACAGATGTTCACCTCAATGTACGGGTGAGCAAACCAGCTTAGAGAGGCAGAGTGACTTGACCAAGTTCACGTGGCCAGTGAGCAACAGAGGCAGGGTTCAGGTCCGGGGTTGACTTCATGTTGCTCTCCAAAAGTGCCTCCCAATGGTGACTAAAAGGTCTTCAGTGTTTCTTCTCTTGCAACACCTCCCACTGCCTGCAATGACACACCATTGCTCAGCTCTGCTGGAGGAGGGATCAGGCAAATCTGGTCTCTAAACTAGAAAGACAGATGGATGGCCTTGGACCTCACTTGGGTCAGTAGTTCAGCTGGAGAGGCCCTCCTCTCTGCTGTCCCTTTGAGTAGAGACATTTTCTTGTTCAGGTCTGAGCCCAGCTGTCACTGGGTGGCCTGATTCCTATGAAAAGATAAAGATAAAAACATCTGGGCAACTGTCACTGCCAGGCAACAGCCAACCATTCACTCATTGGACAGGATCAAAGGGGCTGTCTGATGTTGACAGAGGTCCATGTGCCCAAGGCCTGAAGACCTAGATTCTGGCTCTGACCTGTTGTGGGATCTTGGGATCTTGGGGAGGTCTCTACTTCTCTTTGAGCCTCAGTTTCTCATCTCTTCTGTAAAGAGCATACTCATCTGGGATGTGGTTCAGTAGTAGAGTGCCGGCCTACCATGCTCAGTGCACTAGGTTTGATCCCCGGCTCTGAAAGGGAGGGAGAAAGAGAGACAGATGGGGGAAGGGAGACAGAGAGAGAGAGACAGAGAGACAGAGAGAGGCAGACAGAGAGAGAGGAAGAGGAGAGAGACAGAGAAAGGAGAGAGAGAAACAGTTCAGAGGAGAGAGAGGACTCAGTCCTCCTATCCATCATGTCTCAGGTTGTCCTGGCCAGCTACAGGCAAAGGGCATTTCCTTTCCCCTCCTGAGCTAATGTGGGCTGCCCCGACTACTCAGGCTCATTCTCACAGGAAGGAATCTCGGTGCTGTCCTTTTACCCACAAGTTAGCGCAAGGACCGCCTACCTAACAGGGGAGTTTCTCGAGTTTCTGCCAAAGAGGAGCCACCCAGCTCTGGGTGTTTCCCTGAACACCATTAGAGGATCTTCTAGCACCATCTGCAGAGGTTGACAAGCCCTGCGGGTGTTTTGTGTCACAGTGATTAGCAAAGCTGACATGTTCCATTTCAAAACTATTACAAAATATAATGACAGCAGCTGCCGTTTGCCAGGCCTGGCACGGCACTAAATGACTTAGGTGCATAATCTCATTTAATCCTTATACAATCCAGAAGGATGGGAACGGAGGTCACTGTTGGCAGATAAGGAGATGAGGCCCCAGAAAGGAAAAAGACTTGCCCAAGAACTCAAAGATGGTAGAGGCAGCGCTTGAACTTGGGGCCAGGAACTTAACCATAGGGTGCTGTTCCTCCACAATCCCATCACGTCAAATCTGCCAGCGTTCAACCTGCTCTTAGCCCCCAATTTATAGGTGGACAAGTCAAATCCCAGGAAAGCAGCATCTGGCCCATGGTCCCACAGCAAGTCAATTCCAGAGAAGCTTCTAGGATTGATCTTCCCAGAGCCTCCTCACACCATTCCAGAAAACAAAAAGTGCCCCAGGCAGAAGCAGTAGATAAACAAGAAATCTCAAGTCTTTAGAAATCCCCAGCATTTTTGAGGAAGTCAAATAGTACATAGGGTTTACTGAAAAAGGACCTCCCAGAAGTTCTCAGGGTTAAAGAGGAGAGTCCCAGCATCCCTCTGGGGAGCATAGGGGGCTCTGGACGTCACTTTCCTGGGCCTCCAAGTGAGGCCTCAACTCTAGCAGGTGACATGCAAACCCAGAATAATCTCTCTGTACTTGTCTCACCTGGCTTATGCACACCTGTCCTCACTGAAATTCAGTATCACCTCCTCTGGGAAGGCCTTGATGAGCCCCAGACTCCCCAGGTTTCCTTTTAGATACAGCTCTTTTCTATAATAGGACTGACCCAGTTTTGCCCTGCCGACTCACGTCAGGCACACGTTAACTAACACCAACTTTACAGCGCGTTCTCCGCCCACTGACCTCCAAAGGAGCCACTCCAGAACTTGGCATTATCCTCATAAAAGCAAGTTCATCTTGGAACGTGTGTGGACACGATGGATGCTTTGCACGAAAACCCATTTGAGTTTGCCCTGCAGCCACCAGGAGCACTCCCTAAATTCCTTGTCCAATGTCAGTTCAGCCCTGGATGTGAGGTCATTTCCTTAAAGGCAGAGCTGCTGTGCTGGTTACAGATATCTTGAGGTAGCCTT
Source organism: Myocastor coypus (assembly GCA_004027025.1). NCBI lineage: Eukaryota > Metazoa > Chordata > Mammalia > Rodentia > Myocastoridae > Myocastor > Myocastor coypus. Next base: position 11,142 of record PVJA010046095.1, on the reverse strand, counting down.
TGTTTGAGTTATTTCCTGTAGTCTGGATATCATTCACTGCGCTTAGCTGAGTGTGGAAAAGAATCATTGATATATATATATATATATATATATATATATATATATATATATATATATAGTGTGTGTGTGTGTGTGCCTAAGAGCCTCATGCATGCTAAGCACTTGCTGCACCACTGAACTGCATCTTTCACCCCAGTCTACCTAATTTATGTTTTTTAAAAATTTATTTTAGTAAGGGGCCCGGTGGGATGGCTCAGTGGTCTAAAGCGCCTGCTTGGGAAAGCTTGGGTGGCTTCAGGGACCGCAGTTCGATCCCCGGCACCACATGCTGCGCCAGCCCTGCCTTCAGGGTGGGCTGAGCCGGCCATAAAAATGAGTGAATAAACAAAGGTTCTGAAACAAGAAAAAAATAAAGTAAATTCTTAAAAAAATTTTTATTTTAGTAAGGATCTACAGGGTCTCAGTACATAGATCAGAATCGTAGCGATCCACCTGTGTTCAGTCTCCCAAAGAGCTGGGATTGTAGGCACGCAGCACCACGCCTAGTCTCCATCACCAGCTCAGTGTGTCCCGGGAGGCAGGGCCCCGGCCACTGGGTCTGCCTAAACAGGCGCTTTAATCTACCGAGCTATTTGGCCGGCCACTTAATTTAAGGTTTTTAAGTATAATTTTAAATGATAATGTCCCTTTCCTTTGCCTGCTGCCTTTAAAACCTAACTTCCTTCGGAAACACTCTTACTGTAATTATGAACGTGAAAAAATACTGAATTTCTGCCCGCTGCCGCCCCACCCCCATTGGAGTCCTTCCGGCTAGGCTCTCTCTGCTTTTCTCACCCGCCACAAAGCCAGCGGCACAGAAGTTCTTAGTAGCCTGGCGTGGTGGCTCATGCCTGTAATCCCAGCACTTGGGAGGCTGAGACAGGAGGATCGGTGCTAGTTCGAGACCAGCCTGGACTACAACAGTGAGCTCAAGGCCAGCCTGAGCTGCATAGTGAGACCCTGTCTCAAACAAAACAAAACAAATAAACAAACAAAAAAAGAAAGTTCTTAGTAAATATTTGTCAAAGAAACGGGTTGCACACTGTTCACTTAAAATTTCTTACTGGAAATAACACCAGAGTGGTCTCAGCGGGCCTAGCTTGGTTACAGGTAGGAGGCGCTCCTTCTCCGCCTCTGTGCCCCTGCTCCCTGCCAGCTGTGTGCACAGGCGTGGGGATGTGCGACGATGTGCTTACACCAGCAGCAGTCTAGTACCGTGCAGTTCTGGAGGTCAGAAGACCAACATGGGTCTCTGGGGAGCTAAAATCAAGATGTGGGGCTGGTGAGGTAGCTCAGCATTAGAGCGCTTGCTTAGCATGTTCAAGGCACTAGTGCCCCTAACTAAGCTATTACATAAACATCACAGCATGGGAGGTCTGCATTCTTCCTGGAGGTTCTAGTGAGAGAATTCCTTTCTTTGACTTTTTCCCCTCCTCTTCTATTATTATTATTTTTGGAGGTACTAAGGGTTGAACCCAGGTCCTTCCACTGAGCTACTACATCCCCAGCACTTATGTTTTTACATTTTGAGACAGGGTCTCACTAAGTTGCTAAGTTGGGATCCTCCTGCCTCAGCCTCCCAGAGTGCTGGGATCACAGGCATACACCACCTACCACCACACCTTGCTCTTTTCTACCTTCTAGACTTACTTTCCTTGGCTCATGATCCTGCATCTTCAAAGCCAACACAGTATCTTTAAAGCTCTCTTATAAAGGCCCTTAAAAAAAAATAAAATAAAATAAAGGCCCTTGTGGTTACATCAGACTTAGTTGGATAATAATCTATGGTGATCTTTTCACTTTGAGATCCTTGGTCTGGGGATGTAACTCATGATAAAACACATGCCTAGCATGCATAAGCTCTAGAGATCAAATTCCAGAACTGGAAAAAAAAAAAAAAAAAAAGAAAAAAGAAAAAAGGGGTTGGGAGATAGTTCCGTGGCACAAGTGCCTGCCTGGCAAGTGTAAGGTCGTGAGTTTGAACCCCAGTCCCAGAAAAAAGACAGACAGACAGACAGACAGACAGACAGACAGACAGACAGACAAGCATCACTAAGATCCTTAAAGTCAGGTATGTGGTACTTGGGAGTCTGAAGAAGGAACATAAGTTCAAGGCCAGAGTGGACTAAATAGAGACTCAATATCTCTAAACACCAAAATAGAACAAATCAAACCCAAATTTCTTGCCACATAAGACAAACTTCACAGGCACTGGGGATTAGGACCACGGAGACTTCCTGCAGTGGGCATTATTCAGCCAACTGCATTGTCCTATACCTTGCTCTATTAAATGAGATGCTCAATAAATGCTTGGTGAATCGCATCATAACAAAGGGAAAAACTACCGTTTCAGAAGAGAGCACACAGTTTGAAGGCCCTAGAGCTGTAAGAAGAGTGTTGAAATCCTGGGTTTAATGTGGTGTAACCCAGAACCCTTCCCAGTGTCGGGGAGGGGCTGACCCCTGGTCACTTTATTTCCCTACCCCTGGGCTACTAATAACTCTGTTTTAACCTGTTAAAAATTTGGTTTTGGCTGGGGAGATAGCTCAGCAGTGTAAGTGCCTGCTTGGCAAGAGCCAGACTAAGGTTGGATCCCCGGCAGCATATGCCATGTGGTTCCTGGAACCCTGGGTGCACTGTGCCAGTGGCACATGCCTGTAATCTCATTGCTGAGGAGGCTGGGACAGGAGGATCACTATGAGTCCAGTGGTGAGGAGAAACCCTGCACCAAATAAATGAATGAATGAATAAATAAACAAATTAATAAATGTTTTTTTGTTTGTTTGTTTTTCTAGAACAGGGATTGAACTCAGGGTCTTGCACTTGCCAGGCAGGCACTTTTGCCCCTGAGCTATCTCCCTGGCCCTAAAAGATTTTTTTTAAAAAAATTAAATAAGGTTGGGGCCTGGCGGAATGGCTCAGTGGTCTAAAGTGCCTGCTTGGGAAAGCTGGGGTGGCTTCAGGGACCGCGGTTTGATCCCCGGCACCACATGCTGCGCCAGCCCTGCCCTCGGGGCGGGCTGAGCCGGCCATAAAAAAAAAAAAAAAAAATTAAATAAGGTCCCAGCGGGATGGTTCAGTGGTCTAAAGTGCCTGCTTGGGAAAGCTTGGGCGGCTTCAGGGACCACGGTTCGATCCCCAGCACCACATGCTGCGCCAGCCCTGCCCTCAGGGTGGACTGAGTCGGCCATAAAAATGAGTGAATAAACAAAGGTTTCTGTAACAAGAAAAAAATAAATAAAATTTTAAAAAAAATTAAATAATATTGTGTGTTTATTTCACCTCTTCAATTAGAAGCTCGATTTCTAGTCTCCAATTGTTTTGGTTACACTTAAACTGGAGTCAGAAAGACCCACGTTCAAAGTTTGGCTCTGCCATTTAGTAGCCAAAAACAGTAATTTACCTGGAGGAGCCCCAGAGGATGGCTGTGTTGTGAAATGGGGGTGATTACAGAAGCTCCATCATAAAACGGTTGTGACAAATAAATAAGATGATGTACACTGTGGTTTTCAAAGTGTGGTCTCCGGATCAGCAGCATTAAAGTCACCTGAGGAGTAGCCTCGCCCCCAATGCGTTGATTCAGAAACTCTGGGCACCTTCCAAGTACTGCTGTACAGCTCCGGCCTGAGAACCACTGATATCAATGTAATGTGCTGAGCATGAGGAGCCTGGTACATAACAAGAGCTCTGAAAACCGTCCTCAACGTTATCCCAGTTGTGCACTGTGATGGTTTTAGCATGTGCCCTCTGATACTGAGCTGGTTCTCTGTTTCTCTCCCTTCGTGTCTTGCAAACTCTATGGCCAGGGTGGCCAGCTAATACAATTGCTTATTGCCACAGCTGCCTTAGGGAGGCAGACTTCAGCCTGTCTCTGCTCTTCCAGAAACAGGAAGCTTACTAACTGGCCACTGAAAGCCCCCTGTTCAAGCCCTGCCCATACCTGGGTGTGCTAGGGAGGCTTTCCCCAGGGCCTCTTTTCCAAAGTCCTTAAGCAGTGCTGAGGGCTGTGTGTCAGAGCCACCCTCCTGTAGGAGCCTCAGATGAGGCCTGCCTCGTCCTGAGGTGCAGGAGGAGAAATTTTCTTCTCTAGTCCTGACTGTGTTTCCGTTTGCCTGGTGTTTTGGCAGCAGTTCACCCTGCTGACTCACTCTGGTCTGAGGGCAACCAAAACCCCAGGCCTTTTTCTCAGGAACTGCTGAGGCTCTGGCTGATCAGGTCATCCTGGTCCTTGACGTGTACAGTTCACTGCTGAAAATTAACACTACTTTCCTCTTATAAAAGTCATACATGCTTGATGCAGTAAGTTAGGAAAACACAAAGGAAATAAAACCATCACTGGCCATAGCCATGAGAACATTGACTTTTTTTCCTTTGGTACTGGGGACCAAACCCAGGGCCTTCCTCTAAACTATAATCCTTCTTTTTTTAATTTTTTGAGGCAAAATCTAATTCAATAAATTGTCTGGGCTAGGCTCAAACTTGTGATCCTCCTGCCTCAGCTTTCTAGGATGCTGAGATTACAGGTATGTGTCACCATGCTGGACTTTGACACTATTTAATTTTTTTTTTTTTTTTTTTTTTTGAGGCAGGGTCTTACTACGTAATTCAGATTAGCCTTGAACTCACTATGTAGTCCAGGCTGTCCTTAACTTCTCCTGCCTCAGCTTCCTGAGTTTTGGGATTGCTGGTAAGCATCATCATGCCTGGCTCAGGCCCCGGCAGGATGGCTCAGTGGTCTAAAGCGCCTGCTTAGGAAAGCTTGGGTGGCTGCAGGGACTGCGGTTCGATCCCCGGCACCACATGCTGTGCCAGCCCTGCCCTCAGGGAAGGCTGAGCCAGGCATAAAAATAAATAAATAAACAAACAAAAGTTCTGAAACAAGAAAAATAAAATAAAATAAAATCATGCTTGGCTAATTTTTATTAGCAGTACAGAATAATTACATTTCTTGTGGGGTGTTGGTCACTCAATTCGTTTAGTCCCCTGAGCAGTAGACACCCCGGACAGAAAAGTGGGCTTACCCTGGGATCTATTTCCTTATCTGTTTCCTGGTTCAGTTTCCTGGTAGCCACTGATGACAGCTGTTTCTCCCACAGGGACAGCTGCGAGAATCAAGGGAGCCACTGCCCTGGACTGCTTTTCAGGGCTTGAGAATGTGTTACTTTTACTCTCAGAGAGGTGTAGCTCCGTCAGCTTCCCACATGTCTTTAGCCAGGTGGGAGGGCCTCCTGTGAGATTCCTGGGCCTGGTGTGGCCACAGATAATAAGCAGTCTAGGTTTACTCTATGCTGAGTGCCTGGATGGTCTCATGGCCTGCTGGGGGTGGTTTAGGGAAGGAAATGGTTGTGGTGAGACCGAATGATGGAGCAACTTTGCAGGGATCTGGGTGGAAAGCCCCTGCTCCTGGTGTGTTCTCAGGTATTGCAGCCACGCCCCACCCTCCAATGTCATAGAAAGTTCCTGGGGGGTTGCTGTGACAGAGTGACATGTCTTAACCTGTGAAGCCCCAGCCTTGCCATCTCTGGCCTCGGACCTCGCTGTCCCAGACCCGTGACCGGGGTCACCCAGATTCTAGTCTTATAAGCCAAGCCTCAATTTCACTGCTCCAAGGCCAGGCCAGGAAAAGTTTTTGGAGTTAGTTCCCGATTGTTGGCTGGGTGGCTGGGGTTCTTTCCCCTCTTCAGCAAGTCACTGATGTCATATCTGGCTCTTCCACGGCATGATCTTCTGACCAAGATACTGTGGCCAAGCTAAGTTACTTTATAAACTCCGGGCTGTTGAACAGTAGAAAGGCCTAGTCTCATAGAGAGATGAAAAAACACCTAGAGGGGCCCAGCAGGATGGCTCAGTAGTCTAAAGCACCTGCTTTGGTTCTGAAACAAGAAAAATAAAATAAAATAAAATAAAATAAAATAAAATAATTAAAAAAACAAAACAAGAAAACCACCCGGAACAGTAGGAGGAGGGATAGGTGGGCGGTCACTGAGTGGCTCACAGAAATTCAACATGATGTGTTTGCTTCCTCATTGATACTCTCCCTGTTTTGGGTCCATCTTTCTTCTCCGTAAAATGGGGTAGGGGATAAGCTTCAAGGGTCTGGAGCCTGTGATCTGCTTCCCAGCTGTGATTTTGGGAAAGTTACTTCATCTCTCTGTAACTGAGTTTTCCCATATGTTTATTTTTTTTAAATTTTATTTATTTATTTTTTCTTATTTCAGAACCTTTGTTTGTTTATTCACTCATTTTTATGGCCGGCTCAGCCTGTCCTGAGGGCAGGGCTGGCGCAACATGTGGTGCCTGGGATCGAACCGCGGTCCCTGAAGCCGCCCAAGCTTTCCCAAGCAGGCGCTTTAGACCACTGAGCCATTCTGCCAGGCCCTTCCCATATGTTTAATGGGCATTTTTATCCCTCTGCAGTCTCAGGGGTGGTGAGCTCCAAAGGGTGATGGCCACAGAACTATTCTGAACAGGAAGGAAAATGTTCACCAATGTTAGCACAGTAAGGTAGCCCATTCCCACACTCCCTGAGGAATCTAGGGTATACTGTCCCCTTAGTGTCCACTGGAAATAAACATGGGACCATCCTCCCCGAGGACCTGTGTAAAATAGTCTGTGGTTCTCTACAGCCTGAAGGCGGTCAAGGCCTTCCACTGGGCTTCCCCTCAGAACCTTCTGCCTCTTGTGCCTACTTCTTCCAGCTCTGAGACCCATCAGACACCTTCTTCAAGCAAGCCTGTACTTTCCACCTCCACATTTTTACTTGTGAGTGCAAGAGGACTGGACCAGCTGAGTGGCCTTTGCGAGGCTCTCTCCCTCTCTGGACCTGTTTTTCCTCTTGTGTAATGGTGTTGAATTAAAGAAAGGAAAGTTGAGGGCTTCTCAGTTTCAGTGGTTTTCCAAGGAGAAGCAGATGGTAAAGGGGGACAGGCACAGCTGCGCAGGTGCCTGGCTGAGAAGGTCCTGCTCCTGCCAAGGCCCCTGCTGGGCCAATGTCTTCGCAGCCTTTGTTCCTCATTTCTCCCCCAGAGAGAGTATAAAGCCTTTGGTGGAGTCTTGCCTCAGCTGGGAGGCTGCGGTTAGCTCCTGGCCTAAGCCCCGCTGGTTATCTGATTGACAGACTAGCCTAGTCAGTGCCTGGCTGCTTCTCCTTGGCTGGCTCAGCTCGGAAGTCCAGGATGGGAAAGGGTGTCTGAACCTCTTTCTCTACTGCAGCAGCAAAGAGCTCAACTCCACCTATGGACTTTGGGACTCACTAGCTTCCAAAAATATGCAATTATACAGACATGCTATCTGCCTGTTTCTTTGAGTAATACAAAAGGTTAGGCAATTTGCTTACTCAGGGCCTTCACTTTTTTATTTTTATTTTTAGTATTATGGCCAGCTCAGCCTGCCCTGGGGGTGGGGCTGGTGCAGCATGTGGTGACAGGGATCGAACCTCAGTCCTTGCAGTTGCCTAAGCTTTTTTTTTGCAGGACTGGGATTCAAACTCATGACCTTGCACTTGCCAGGCAGGCACTTGTGCCATGGAGCTATCTCCCCAGCCCTGTCTAAGCTTTTCTAAGCAGGTGCTTTAGACTGCTGAACCATCTTGCCAGCCCCAGGGCCTTTACTTTTAAATCAAAAGTAAAAACGAAGTAATAATTCTTAGTACAATTGTTACTTTTCTATGTTAGAATTTCTATGCTTCACTGAGAACTCCGAATCTTCTTACAAGCCTCTTGAGACCTTCTCAGCTCTGGCTAGTCTTGCTAAGGTGCATTTCTCCCATCACCGACTGGTGGCCCCAGTTAGGCACCAGTCTTGTGCCAGCCCTGTGCCTAGTATAAACTGTGCCCATCCCTGAAATGTGCCTTCTCTTCTGTCTGCCCAGTGAACTCTCACACATCCTCAGGGGCATCTCCAACACGTGCCCCTCCCACGCAGGGCTTTCTCTGACCCCTTCTCCCTATCCCCCCTCACTTTCCCTGCCCTTCCCCCCAGCCTGGCACACCCCTTGGCTCTTGTGTCACTTACACCGTTTTGGGGCTATGAGGCTGTGCGCGGGCCTTCACCAAGACTGCAAGCTCCCTGAAGGCTTGGCTCCAAATCACCCGAGTCTGTGTATAACACCATGGTGGTTCCCCTTTCTTGAGCTGGTTCAGCACGTTTTAGTTTATGAGGCACTTTCAGATCCAGGGACTCAAACTCAGGGAAGGAGGCAGAGGCAGGACTGAAGCTCATTTCGTCTCCCTAGGCCAGCCTAGAAGACAACTTTGCTGGGGATTAGTACTTGGTTCTTTGGCTTTGGGCTCAGCAGAAGTTGGGGGAGATTTGGGGCCTCTGGTTTGGCAGAAGTGCAAGGGCAGACAGAGGCCACAGGGAAGGGTCAGGTCTGGGGCAGGCTGGGCTGGATCTTACCCCAGATGTATTCCTCTCTATGAGGCCTTGGACAGCTCTTTTTTTTCCCCTTCCATTTTCAATTTTTAGCACCATGAAAGACAGCTGCGGGGATCAGTGTGGAGCACAGGAGGTAAGTAAGGGGTACATGCTTTGGAAATGTAAGGCGCTGAAGAACTTTGTGGATGTAGCAAGTATATGTCCCTGGATACACTGAAATAGTTGAAATGCTCCTGGCTTGCTGCCAGACAAGTTACGTCATTGTTGGAAGCTCCTCCCTGGCATCCAGAGCATCCCAACTCATCAGAACCCAAATCTCCTCAGCAGGGGCCCGGCGGGATGGCTCAGCGGTCTAAAGCGCCTGCTTGGGAAAGCTTGGGCGGCTTCAGGGACCGCGGTTCGATCCCCGGCACCACATGCTGCACCAGCCCTGCTCTCGGTGCCAGCTGAGCTAGCCATAAAAATGAGTGAATAAACAAACAAAGGTTCTGAAACAAGAAAAAAAAAAATATATATATATATATATATAAAATAATTAAAAAAAAAAACAAAAAAAAAAATCTCAGCAGCAGACCCTAGATCCTCGCAGGGCCCAAGGATAGCACTTCCCATTTTAGGACTTGAGGGCCTGGTGCTCAAATTACGTCTCCCTGACCTGGGGGGTGGGGGTGAGGTGTCTGCATTTCCTAGAGATCAAAGGAGAGGTTCACAGGGCTAGCACAGCATGGGCTCACACCCCAGTTCATTCAAATGGAGCCCTCTTTCTCACTGGGAGGGCAGGAAGAGCTGTGCTCCGTCTGCTCTGGGCTGCAATGACACTGGGGAGTTAGCTGCTTAGGCCCCCTAGATAGTGTTAGGCTTAGGACAGAGCTGTCCCCAAGTTAAACATCTCTCTGGATCAGTTCTCGGATCTTTCCAGGAAGTTTTTCTCCAGGAAAGTCCCTGGGAAGCCTGTCATCTGAAGAATGGTGTGGCCTGAGCCAAAGCTGGGAAATCAAGGTGGTTTTCTTCTATTGTCTCGCCAGCGTATCTTGGAACCCAGAGAAGTGGGTTCTTGTCTTGGCTCTGGCTTTCTGTGTGGACAGATGAATCACTTACTGTGGACTTCCTGGGTTTCTGTTTACCTTGGAGTGGGAGAGACTGGGGCCTACCTCAGCAAGGGGCCAGCAAGATCACAGATGAAAGTTCCTTGTTGATATTTGAAAGAGAGGAGAAAAATAACAATGGGAAGGGCCTGTAGGCAGTGGGCCTGCAGTCAGTCAGACAGGCCTGAGTTTCAGCCCCAGGCTCTCCTTCCTGAGGAGATGACTGGGCCAGCCACCATCCACCTGGCAGCTTTCTCCCCATTGCTCCTTCAGTAATCTGGGCCTCCATGTCCTTAGGGTCACAGTGTAACATCACTTCCGGAGGCAAACCTTCCCTCCCTGGGGAGCTCAGCTCCCTGCTATTCTCCAACAAACATATTTGTAAATAACTAATTATTGGCTCAACCATGAGTGTGTGTCTTTACTCCTGGCAGGGACTGGGTCTGGCCTGTTCTCCAGAGGCCAATATGGCGCTCACTGTTTCTGTACCTCTGGTGGGTTTTCTGTATCTCCGTAGCCTCTGTAGGCTGCTAGAGAAACCCAGAAGACACAGCCCATGATGGGAGAAGTTTGGGAAGAACTTGGAGTGCTCTGAAGGGGAGGGCAGGCACAACACAGCCCTTAGAACCAAGGTGGGGGGGCGAGTGGGGTGGACCATGCTGCAAGTCCAAGGGCTTGGGCCCTCTCTGAGCCTGGGTTCTTAGGCCTGGCTTGTTCTAGCAACATATCCCTCCTCTGCCCAAAAAGGGCAAGGTAGTTTAAGTCCACATTCTTTTTGCTGGGAGCCTTCCAAGCTGCTGCAGGCAGAGTCCGATGCTCCAAGAAAGCTCTTCTCTCTGGGCAATGATAGAATTCTGTGCCTCTGATACCAATGGGAAGGTACCTCAAGGCAGAGATCAGCTCGCCTTCTCTCTGTGACCCCAGTGTTCAGCAGGGCTTGGCACCAAGGGGAGATTCTAAGTGACCTGGGGCCCAGGTTTCTAGGCAGGGCTGACTAGCTTGTGGCACTTCAAGGGCTGGGGGTGCTATTAGTTGACCTTCCAGGAAACTGAGGTCCATGGAAGGGGAGGGATTTCTCCAAGGTCATCGGCTAAGATGAGCCTGGACCTCAAGGGTCTTAATGTTTAGTCCTCATCTCTGGCTGTGACAGCTTGAACACTGTCCCAGCATTAGGACATGGTGCCTGGAGGCCCCAGGGGCCCAGGCCCTGCTGCTGCCTACTCCATTCTGGCTCAGTCCCTCTGGCCAGGCTCTCAGCCAACAGAGCATGAGGTTGTGGCTGCCCCTGCCAAAGACTGTGCCGTCAGCACTCTGGGGAGGCAGCCAGGCCACTTCCCCATGGGCAGCTCAGACACAAGACCTGGAGCAGCATCTCTATGGGGCTCTGGGCCCCCAGATTGGACTCCATGAAGATTTTCTTCAACCAGCCGGCTTAGACCAGGAGCACCAGCATGGAACACGGGCTCCCCAAGGGCTGGTTCACATACATTATTACTATCACTATGGTGATGAGAATGGCAATGATGGGTGGCTGCTCTGCTCTATGACTAGAACACAGGCCTGATGGCTGCCAGCTGGGGCCCACAGTCAAGACCCATCATTTACCAAGTTATGCAGGTTACTGAACTTTTTTTTTTTTTTT
>PVJA010046094.1:0-15285 GCA_004027025.1 Myocastor coypus | reverse complement strand
GCCTAAGCTTTCCTAAGCAGGCACTTTAGACCACTGAGCCATCCTGCCGGGCCCCCTTGCATCCAATTCTTTTTTTTTTTTAGAATTTTTTATTTTATTTATTTATTTTTTTCTTGTTTCAGAACCTTTGTTTATTCACTCATTTTTATGGCCGGCTCAGCCCGCCCCGAGGGCAGGGCTGGCACAGCATGTGGTGCCGGGGATCGAACTGCGGTCCCTGAAGCTACCCAAGCTTTCCCACGCAGGTGCTTTAGACCACGGAGCCATCCCGCCGGGCCCCTTGCATCCAATTCTTGATAAACATTTTACAACAAATATGAAATTCTTACAAAACACAATCTGCAATTTTAAGAAAAAAAATCCATGTTTGTAAAAGTTATGGGAAATGTAAAGTAGGAAACAGAAGGAATTACTGTAATTTTTCCTTAGTAATGAAAGCATGGAAGTGTTCAAAAACTTATTTCCTCAAAGAAATTCTCAAGTGGGATAAATGGCAAAGAATAATCTAAGTCATCACTGTAGCATGTTTTCTTAATTCTGAATATTTCACAAAGCCCTCACTAATTCATCAAGGTAAGTTGGGCAAAAAGGTCTAGTATGTATTATTTATTAGTATTTTATTGTTGAAACGTATAACGAGGGTCAAAAATCTTCATAGTTTCTCACAACAATATATATATATATATATATATATATACACATATATTGTATACTTAAGAGAAATGAAAATGTGTATCAAACGAACTCATTACATTTGGAAGCTGAATGATTTAAAGACATGAAATTTACACAAGAAAGTATAAATGAATGTATCCCTAGCAATCAGAAAGAATTAGTGTATTTTAAAAGACGATTTTTGGGGCTGGGGAGATAGCTCCGAGGCACAAGTGCCTGCTGGGTAAGTGCAAGGTTGTGAGTTCGAACCCTGGTCCCACACACACACACACACAAAATAATAATAATAAAATAAAAAAATAAAAAAAATTTTAAAAAAGTAAAAGACAATTTTTAAATTTGCCAAGCATCTCAAGTATGAGACCATTTTCATCTATTTGGGCTGGGGATGTCGCTGGTGGTAGAGGGCTTAGTATATTCAGATCCTGGGCTTGATTATAGTGCTGCCAAGAAAAAAAAAAAAAATATATATATATATATATATATATATATATATATATATCCACTTTTTAAAAAGGTTTATTATAATTTTCATTTGTTCTGTTTATATTTTTCATTAGGTTGGATTTTTCCTTTCTAGAAGAATCAGTGTTTTTAAACATAAATTGGCATCAGAGGAAGGAAAAAAATTAATGTTTATTGAAAATGTTAATGTTTAATTGTTTGATCAATCTTATACACCGAGGGGCTGGGGAGATAGCTCCATGCCATAAGTGCCTGCCTGGCAAATGCAAGTTTGTGAGTTCGAGCCCTGGTCCCGCAAAAAAAAAAAAAAAATCTTATACACCGATATCTATTAATCTAAACTGATCCGATGATGAAAATATGTAATATAACCATTGTTAAATTTTTCTGGTTTTGAAATTCTGTACTATATGTAAATAAATAAATAAATAAATTTTAATTTAAAAAATAAAAAAATAAATTGGCATCAGATGCTTAACACAAAGCCTGCATACCACTAAGCAAAAAATTAAAAACATGAAGAGCGCTATAACTGATAAATTCAACTAGAAAATTATAGAGTATTAATAAGGTATTTTAGAGATTGCTTACATATTATCTAGTAATATAACATCAATAATATAATAGTTGTATTGCCTCTAGTATACATTTAAGTATGTATATATTTAGAAGTACATATATATATATATATATGTATTGGTATCTATTAATTCTCTATATACACTAATCTTTTATACTACGTGATATTTTGCTTTTAGCTCAGAAAACAGTATCTCATATGGACTCACCTGAATCAATGCATGATTGTCTTTAGAAAACACCGAATCGCCTGATAGTAAAAGAGGCTCGCTTTTCTCACAGCTCTCCTGGCTGATGAGAGTGTCGGCATAGTTGGGCTGCGGGAAGATTAAGTGGCTCTTCCGCGAGTCCGCGGTGAGGGAGACCTCATGCGAATAGGTCTGCAGGAAAGCGCGTGCCCCGTCCACGCCCACAAAATGCGAGGCCGGTAATCCAGCCAATCCCTTTCCTGCAGCCTGGAGCAGGCGCATTGAGTGCCAGCGCCGCACTTTCAGCGCCAGCAGCACGATGACAAAGGCTAGGAAGACGCAAGAGACTGAGGCCACCGCTATCACCAAGTACAGCGTAAGGCCTGAGGTTTCTGAGCTGGCCGGAGACTCCAGGCTACTCAGATCCGCTAGAACGTCGGGGATGCTGTCGGCCACGGCTACAGTGATCGTGACCGTAGCCGACAGAGGGGGCTGGCCGTGGTCCTGCACAGACACTACGAGGCTCTGCTTAAGCGCATCTCTATCCAGCAGGGCCCTCGCTGTGCTCACCTCGCCCGTGTGCAGTCCTACCGAGAAGAGTCCTGGTTCGCTGGCCTTGAGCAGGCGGTAGGACAGCCAGGCGTTCTGTCCCGAGTCTCTGTCCACTGCTACCACTTTGGTCACCAGGTATCCGGGCTCTGCGGAGCGTGGTGCCAGCTCCACACCGGTGGAACCGTCTAAAGGGATGGTTGGATATAGGATTTCAGGGGCATTGTCGTTCTGATCCTGCACGAACAAGTTCAAGGAAACGTTGCTGCTGAGTGGCGGGTCGCCACTGTCACGTGCCAGCACTTGCAGCTGTAGGTATTGGAATTGCTCGTAGTCAAAGGACTGCAATGCATACAAGACGCCGGTGTCGGAATTGATGGAGACATAAGAAGCTATTGGCGACCCCTGGAGGGTGTCCTCAACCAGGGAATACGTGACCTGTGAGTTCTCGTCACAGTCAGGGTCGTGGGCCGTCACTGAGACGATCGAGGCACCTCTGAGGTTGTTCTCTGGGATGTAGGCAGAGTAAGAGGACTGAGGGAAGGCAGGCGGGTTATCATTGGTGTCTGCCACTACCAGAGAGATATACGTTTCCGTCGCCAGGGGCGGATTTCCCTTGTCAGTGGCGATCACCGTGATGTTATAATTAGAAACTTGTTCTCGGTCTAAGAATGTATCCGTGACCAAACTATAGTAATTTCCATACGATTTTTCTAATTTAAAGGGCCCGTTCCCTGGGATGGAACAGGTTACCTGTCCATTTTGCCCAGAGTCTTGATCGTTGACATGTAAAAGAGCAATTAGTGTTCCTCTGGGAGAGTTTTCAAGAATGGAGCTGGTGAGAGAGGTGACCACTACTTCGGGGGCATTGTCATTCACGTCGAGCACTGTGATCAGGACTTTGGCTCGCGCGGAGTATCCTGCATTATCCATAGCTTGCACTTCCATCTCGTAGAAAGCTGACTCCTCGTGGTTCAACTCGCCTATTGTTGATATTGTCCCTAGCTTACTGTCCAGCTTGAAAACTTGGGCGGCCTTCTGGTCCACATACCGGAAGGAGTACATCACTTCCGCGTTGGCCCCTTCGTCTGGGTCGGTGGCGTTTACCAGAAGCAGCTGAGTGCCCACAGCCACATTCTCTGGAACACTCACGCGGTACTCGGACTGAGCAAACGCTGGTGCATTGTCATTCACGTCTACAACTATTACCCGGATGCGCGCGGTGCCGGTGCGGACCGGGTCGCCCCCGTCTGAAGCGGTGAGGACCAGCTGGTGAGCGGCCTTTTCCTCGCGGTCCAGGGCGCGCTCCAGCACCAACTCTGGGTATTTGTTACCATCTGCTCCGTTTTGCACTTCCAGGGAGAAGTGAGTATTCGCACTGAGCTCGTAGGTCTGGAGAGAGTTCTTTCCAATGTCTGGATCCCAAGCGTGGGGAAGAGGGAACCGCATCCCAGGGGCTGCGTTTTCACTCATTTTTATTTCTAACTCACTTTCACTGAAGTAAGGGGCGTTATCATTAATGTCCCTCACTTCTACTTCTACTCCATATATTTTCACTTCATCCTCCATTAGAATCTCTAGATTCAATTGGCACTTGGTAGAACCCATGCACAGCTCCTCCCGGTCTATGCGGCCCGCCGTGACCAAGCCGCCGCTGCGCGGGTTCAGAGTGAAAAGTTGCGTCCTACCTCTGGAGACCAGGCGGACTCCGCGCTCCGCCAGCTCGCGGGGCTCCAAGCCCAGGTCCTTGGAGATGTTGCCCACCTTAGAGCCCTTCTCCAGCTCCTCAGGAACTGAATAGCGTATCTGGGTGCATCGGGCTTCCCACAAGATCCCCAAGAGGACGCCCAGCAGGACCAGCCCTTCGCGATCCGGGTACAGTCGCACAGGAATCATTGTCCCTTTCTGCCAGGATTATTTCCAGTTCTGCCGTTGACCACTGAAGTCAGTATCAGCTCTTCAGTCCCCGGAATGGAGTGTCTGGAGCAGGGGTCGAGCGTCTCCGCCGTTTCCTCACAGGGATGGTTCGTTTCGATCTGCGCTTTGTACTTTAGGCGCACGCTAGGAGAGCAGGATCTCCGCATTTTTCTTCCTGATTGGTGAACAGCGGCGCTCAGAGTCCTAACCAATTACTGCACAATTTTGGACTCCCGGAAAGGATTTTTGGTTTTTATACCTCAAATAGCTCCACCTACTGTTCTTCAAGTATGAACGGAAACGGAGCCCACTAAACCAAGAGTATTCGTCTTAGCAGAAAATTCAGGGAGCTACTTTTTATTTCCTAATTTTTTTTTCAGACAACCACTTTCTTGAGATTTTTTTTGCAGATGTCTGTTTTGCGTTATTGTTTTCATAAACAGTAATTTAAACGTAAAAGGGACCAATCTCTGGGAACTTGTTTTTAGAATTTATATTGAAAAATAATTTAAACTTTTGGTTTCAGCTATAATTTGAGGCGAAATTTTTCAATAGGTTTCTTGAACTTGCCTAAATGGAAGAACTACTTGAACAGATTAACATGTAGCACTTTTTTGAAAATCAAATTTTCATGATAAAAGTGAATGGAAGAACTACTTGAACAGATTAACATGTAGCACTTTTTTGAAAATCAAATTTTCATGATAAAAGTGAACCAAAAAATGGGAAATGTGATTGTGTACATTATCAGGATCATTTGTGGCAAGAAGTCAAATGAAGATGACACATCAACAGGATCTGAACAAAGTGGAAGCATTCCAACATGTATCTACTGGATAAGTGGTATTGTACAATTCTACTCACACATTATGCTTCAAAAGAATGTTTACTGTTGGGGCTGGGGAGTTAGCTCAGTAGGATAAGTGCTTGCCTGGCAAGCACAGGGCCTGAGTTCAATCCCCAGTTCTACCAAAAAACAAACAAACAAACAAACAACAACAACAAAAAACACAAGTTTCCCATTGTGAAAACCTAGTAGAAGAAATTCAGCAATACAAAGAATATCATAAATTTACCTTGTCCTGGGTAATTGACCTAATTCCAATTAGTGAGAATGACTAGGAATACATTTGAAGTATATTAAACTATAGGAAAATTTCTCCCTAAGATGTAACTACTGTACTTTCATATATGTAAATATTTATATTCTGTGAAAAATCATTTTTCTGGGGGCAAGAGAATGCTGATGTTGAATCCTGGATCTCTTTAAAGCTAAGATGTGCTCTATGGCACCTCAGTCCCTAATGGCCATAAAATAAAAACAATGTCTTCAAAATTGGGGGGGAATTTACACATAGCTTTGAAAACAAACATAAAATTACTACTTAGTGAGAGTCCAGAAAACTCCAATATACCATCATATTACCAAATTATTACTATGCCATTAAAATATTTTCTTATGTATTTTCTCAGTTGAGTTATAGTAAAGAATAAAGCTTACATACTCAAGACACTGAACCCCTAAGAAACATCCACAAAAAGAAAAATTATAGTTCAATTAAAATATTTGAATGCTACTGCATCATAATACACAGTTCTCACTGGAGTTTATTTTGGTTTTCAGTGTGGGCGTGTGGATAAAATATTTAAAGATATTTGAAAGTTAAAATAGTCACATAGAAAGGCTAAAAAACATTGAGAGTAGATACTCAACCTTAAAACAACAGTAGATATGATCTACTTAAGATTTTCTTGCCAAATTATTGGTTTGAAAATTAAACCAAACTATTTTCAAATGAAAGACTTATCGAAACTCACATGAGTAGAAGCAACAGAGTCAGGTTTTATCTTGTTTTCAGTGGAGCTTACTGCCAAAGAAGCTTCGTTAGGAAGATCTTGTGGGGTGACCAATTCTGGCATCATGGTGAGCAGATCTAGCCTTGTTTTATGAGAGTCAGATGCGACGTATAGATTGTAGGAGTAAGGCAAGGTTCCCTCGCTGTAGTTGAGAGAAACCCTTGGTCTGGTTTTAGAACAGAGATCAGACTGAAAGCAGCCCCAGGAAGTGGGACTGGAAGAGTGTCTCAGGCGAAGGGCGATGGCCAAAATCACAGCGAGAAGGAAGAGCACGGAAATCAAGGCCAAGGCCACTACAAGGTAAAACTGCAGTTCTCCCTGAGGGACAGAGATCTCCGGAGGGTCGCTGATGTCCGGCAGCACCTCCTGTACGCTATCTGCGAAAACTAGGAGCAGAGTAGCAGTGGCTGAGAGGGGAGGTTTTCCACCATCTCGCACCGCGACCAGCAGGCGGTGGCGCGCAGCATCCTTGTCCCCCAAAGCACGCGCAGTGCGCAGCTCGCCAGTGCGCAGCCCCACGCTGAACAGCCCAGGGTCGCTGGCCTGAAGCACGTGGTAGGACAGCCAGGCATTGTGTCCCGCGTCAGCGTCCACAGCCACCACCTTGGTGACTAGGTAACCGGGCTCCGCGGCGCGCGGCACCGTGTCGAAGAGCGCTGAGCCGTCAGGACCCAGCGCGGGATACAGCACCCGCGGGGCGTTGTCATTGCGGTCCCCCACCAGCACTTGCAGGCTCACATTGGTGCTGAGCGCGGGTGCGCCGTGGTCGCGGGCCTGCAACGTGAGCTGGAAGGCGCGCAGCTGTTCGTGGTCGAAGGCGCGCTGCGCGAACACCACCCCGCTCTGTGCGCTCACGGACACGTAGGACAGCAGCGCTCTGGGCTCCAGGTCGCTGGCCACGATGGAGTAGAAGACTTGGCCGTTGGACCCCAGGTCCGGATCATAGGCGCTGACCTGAGCAATGGAAGCTCCGGGAGGATTATTCTCTGCCACGTGGACTGTGTAGGAGGCCTGCTGGAAAACTGGAGCGTTGTCATTGATGTCACCAATGTGCAAGGTGATGCTTGAGCTGGAGGACAGAGGGGGCTTGCCCTTGTCGGTAGCCGTGACAGTGACGTTGTACTCAGGGGTCTTCTCTCGATCCAAGGGCCCATCTGTTATAAGCTTGTAGTAATTACTGGCAGAAGTTTCTATTCTAAAAGGGACCTTTTCTTTTATGAGGCATGTGACCTTTCCGTTCTCTCCAGAATCTTTATCCTGTGTTTTGAATAGGGCGATTACTGTTCCAGGTTCTGCATCCTCGGTTATGGAACTGGACACTGAAGTAAAAACCACTTCTGGGACATTGTCATTCTCATCTAGAATCTCTAGTATAACTTTACATTCAGTGGCCATGCCTCCTCCATCCTTTGCCTCTATGCTCATGGTATAACTTTTGCTGATTTCGAAGTCTATAGGGTCTTTGGATTTAATTTCTCCATTTTTATGATCTAGGACAAACTTATTTCCAATACCATCTCTATGTGACTTGAGAGAGTAGGTGATCTCTGCATTGATGCCCTCATCCTGATCCGTAGCTGTCACTTTTAGCACAGAGGTGCCTGGGGGGACGTTCTCTCTGAGGCTGACTTTGTACACATCCTGAGTGAATACCGGAGGGTTATCATTGGCATCAGTGACCTTGATTTTAATTTGAGCAGTGCCAGTTAGGACAGGGTCTCCCCCATCCATCGCAGTCAGGAACAGGAGATGGGAACTCTGTTGTTCCCGGTCCAGTGGCTTCTCCAACACCAATTCTGGGACATTTTTGCCTTCAGTCTTGTCATTCACCATGAGAGAGAAATGCTCATTAGAGCTGAGCTGGTAACTCTGAAGAGAATGAGGTCCTACATCTGCATCGATAGCAGATTCCAGACTGAATCTAGTGCCTGGAATTGCAAATTCATTGATTTGTAAAACAAACGTATCTTCAGGGAAATGAGGAGGATTGTCATTTATGTCCTCTATTATCACATTTATGTGAAAAACATTTAGAGGATTTTCTGCTACAATCTGTAACGGTATTACACACACAGGGCTCAGAGGACAGAGCTTCTCCCGATCTATTCTATCACTCACAAGGATGTTTCCACTCTCCGTGTTCACCGTAAAGTATTGTTTCTCTGCACTAACTCTGAGGTTGCGGGCAAGCAAATTCCCAATAGGCAGCCCCAGGTCCTCAACAACGTTTCCTACTACGGAGCCCCTGGCCATTTCTTCCGGAATAGAATAGCGGATCTGCTCCGAGAGCGCTGCGCTGAACAAAGGCAGAAGAAAGGCAAAGAGTACTTGCCGCCAGCGGCGCCTCTGCTTTCCTCTGCATCCCATCCTTCTTCAGTGTTGTTGCAGCTTCCGATGTTAACAAAAGATGCTTCACAAGTGGCTTTGAAAATATTTACTTCCGCCGCATAGAAAATCCAATGATTGCAGTTTGAGGGTACCTCCAAACCTATGGGGTTAGATTTGGCAAGCAGAAAACCCAAGTCCGGGGCACTCTCCTTTCAGCCTTGCTTCTGTGACTGCGCAGTCAAGCTCCCGGGACCCTGCGATCCAGCTCTTGCAGCGAATTGGTCAACAGCGGCGCTCAGAGACTATTTAGAAAACTGCAGTCTAAAGCTTTTGCAAATTCAGTGGGATTCCATATTCCACAGGTAAACTGGGTTTAGTCTAAGTAAGGAGACAGCTTATGAGTTTTGAAAACGTGTGTATTTTCCAGTGTTTAGTGTTAAGGGAAGTTCCTTAGAGACAGGATCTATAGTAGAGCCACTAATGTAGGTGACAGGAGAAATTTGTCATTTCCTAATCAAAGAATATGGGCAGGTAGAAGAATGAAGGAAAGTCTTCTCTCCAGATTAATAAAGACCATGAGGAAAAATAGCTCCACCAAGTGGCATAGAAAAGTATTGACAGCAATAAAATGACATCCTGTATTTTCTCCACTCCAACATGCAAATCATGTTCTTTTATTAAATAAGTACTCAAAACTATATCACACATACTCAAATAAAGATATCCATAAAACCTTGCCCATAATAAAAATTTTTAGAAAGTGATTATGCTTTTGCCTGTTTGTTATAAAACAAATATAAATGTATAGCTTAAGAATTTGCCACAAATGAAATGAAATTCAGAAACTTTTATTTAAATAGACCTTTTAAGCCGGGCGTGCTGGTGCACGCCTGTAATCCCAGCACTCAGGAGGCTGAGGCAGGAGGATTGGTGTGAGTTTGAGACCAGCCTGGGCTACAAAAGTGAGCTCAAGGCCAGCTTCAACTACATAGTGAGACCCTGTCTCAAAAAGCCAAAAATAAATAAATAAACCTTTTAAAATAGGCTTTTAAATTTAATTATACCTTCACAAAACTTTATCACTACCTCCAAATAAAAATAACTTTGATACTGAGCCCCAAAGGCAATATTTCGTTTTTGTCCTCCAAGACTTTGGTTACCAGCTGTTAAGTAGTTTAGACTGCTTAAAAATATGGAATGACTTACCTCTGCCAGTTAACTATCTTTTTACTTTTCATTAATTTTTCTTGACTTCCAGATAAATTTAGGTATCTGTTGGAAGATTTTCCTTTCTTGCAATTGGAATCTTTTTGTTCAAGAACTAGTTAATCAATTTTCAATTAATTATATCACAGTCATCTTCAAGGGAATTTGAAAGGAAGCATTACCATGCATGTAATCACAGACTTAGAAGCTAGTGAAAGAGTGATGAGCTGAACTGATTATGGAAATGACTGCTGTGCTTAAGTGGCCCATGTGCTCCTACCTCACCTGGCCTTCCTGGACCTTGCTCAGATAACATGTATGTCATTAGATAACCAACAAGACTTCAACAGTGAATTATTTCTGAATACAATAACTGCACAAACTTACATGTAATACAAAATGTGCTTATGAAAGAAAGAAATCTATTACTCTTAGGTAAATTGAAAATGAACAAAAAATATTCAGAGGAATATCATTCAATCTCCTTGTGTGTGTAGATTGTTTCCACGATCTTTTTTAAAAAATTAATTAATTTATTTATTTTTCTTGTTTCAGAACCCCTGTTTTGTTTATTCACTCATTTTCATGGCCGGCTCAACCCACCCCAAGGGCAGGGCTGGCGCAGCATGTGGTGCCGGGGATGGAACCGCGGTCCCTGAAGCCGCCCAAGCTTCCCCAAGCAGGCGCTTTAGACCACTGAGCCATCCCGCCGGGCCCCTCCACGATCTTTTGTATGCTAAGCATATGCTCTCCTGGTGAGGCATACCCTGAGAATTTATAGCAGCTTCTTATAAAGTCTAAATCCTTCTTCCATCTCTTGTCTTCACAAACTATTCTATAGGGGAAAACTGAAAGGTAAAACCATCTCTTTTTCTTTTTTTTTTTTCCCCCTACGGGACTAGGGTTCAAATTCATGACCTTGCACTTGATAGGCAGGTACTTGTGCTATAGAGCTATCCCCCCACCAGCTCTTAAAGTGAAATTATCTTTAGCAGATTTGAAAATAATTTTTGATACTCTGAATCAAAATGATTTCTACATGTGAATTTACTACAACAAAGTTTTCTGTGAAGACAGTAAAGGAAAAGAATGAAAGAAAATAACATCTGCCCAACAATTCAATAATTTCTTCAAAACAATCTGGTGACTTCACTATAGCAATGAGAAGTCTGGAACTTACAACAAGCACTCTGTATTTTCTCTCCTGAGGAAACCCAGTTAATGCCTACTGTGATAGGATAAAGGAACAAGGTACTGCTGAAAGTCAATAGTATCTAAATATATTACCAACCATCTAAAATTAAAATGGAATTATTTCATGCTCAGAAAAGAGTATATATATATATATATATATATATATTCATCTATAGATATATTCATGTGTGTAGATAAATAAATCACAGCCAAGGAAAGAATACTATGAATCAACAGGGTTAAATCTGAACATTCAAAGTAATAGCAAATAATGGTAGGACATACCTATCACTATAAATCTTTGGAGACACTATAAAATGAAATAGACATTGTGCAACTGAAATAAATAAATAAATAAAAATGTTTGTAGATTATTAGTCTGAACCATAGTTTACACTGATAGTGATAGGCAATTATGATAAAAAAAATACTAAAATTCACCTTGTTACAAAACAAGTCACAATTGTTGAGCTGATCTTTCAAAATCAGAGGAAAAGATGTCAAGACTAAAAATATAAATGAGATTTTCACAAAGCCTTTCTGAAAAATGATGGTGATCAGATAGCTGGTAAAGCATATAAAAGCACACACATCCCTCTAAATATGTATGAACCATGTTTACCCAAAACCAAGTGTTCATAACACGCTCCTCAAAAATCCCTCTAAAAGACTGTGGCAAGAAATAACAAATTGGGAGGCAGGGAAGTAAATCTCACCTGATTATTTGTCGAGTCATACTTGGCTAACACGGTATCTGAATCTACTAAGAGAGGCTCGCTTTTCTCACAGCTCTCCTGGCTGATGAGGGTGTCAGCATAGTTGGGCTGTGGGAAGATCAGGTGGCTTTTCCGTGAGTCTGTGGTGAGGGAGACCTCATGGGAATAGGCCTGCAGGAAAGCCTGCACCCCATCTACACCCACAAAGTTTGAGGGGGGCACACCTGCAAGTCCACTGCCTGCTGCCTGGAGAAAGCGAGAGGTGTGCCAGCGCCGAATTCTCAGTGCCAGCAGAGTGATGACAAAAATGAGGAAGATGCAGGAGACTGCAGTGATCGCCACAACTAGGTAGAGCGTGAGGCCTGATTCATCAGGGTTGGCAGGAGACACTAGATTCTCTAAGTCAGCCAGAACTTCTGGGATGCTATCAGCCACAGCCACAGTGAGGGTTATGGTGGCTGACAGGGGAGGCTGGCCATGGTCCTGCACAGAGACCACGAGGGTCTGCTTGAGAGTATCTTTGTCCAGTAGTGTTCGGGCTGTGCGAATTTCTCCGGTGTGCAGCCCCACTATGAAAAGGCCTGGCTCACTGGCCTTGAGCAGGCGGTAGGACAGCCAGGCATTCTGACCCGAATCTCGATCCACTGCCACCACCTTGGTCACCAGGTATCCAGGTTCTGCTGAGCGGGGCGCCAACTCCACACCTGTGGAGCCATCTGTAGGGGTGCTGGGGTATAGGACCTCAGGGGTGTTATCATTTTGGTCCAGCACAAACAGGCTCAATGACACATTGCTGCCAAGTGGTGGATCCCCACTGTCGTGTGCAACCACTCTTAGTAGCAGGTTTTGGAACTGTTCATAGTCAAAAGATTGAATCGAATATAAGATGCCGGTGTCTGAATTAATAGATACATAGGAAGATATTGGTACCCCCTGAATAGTGTCTTTCATTAGAGAGTAAGTGACTTGGGCATTTTCCTTGCTGTCTAGGTCCACAGCAGTCACTGAAAAGATGGAGGCCCCTCTGGGGTTGTTTTCAGGGATGTAGGCAGAGTAAGAGGACTGGGAGAAAACTGGAGCGTTATCGTTGTCATCTGCCACATTCAGCAATAGGTGAGCTTCTGTAGACAAGGGTGGACTTCCCTGGTCTCTGGCCATCAATGTTATATTGTAGCTCTGGATCTGCTCTCTGTCCAGCTCACGGTTTGTTATCAACTTGTAATAATTTCCGTAAGTTTTTTCTAATTTAAAAGGAAGATTATTAGGAATGAAACAGGAAACTTGACCATTTTCTCCAGAATCTTGATCTTGTACATTTAGAAGAGCAATTACTGAACCCGGAGGAGAATTTTCCAGCAATGAATTAATGGAAGAGGTGATAGTTATTTCTGGAGCATTATCATTCACATCCACAATTGTGATCAACATCTTAGCAGTGGTGAAAAGACCTCCACCATCTTGGCCTTGAATTTCCATCTCATAAAATCTGTATTTTTCAAAATCCAGAGGTCCTTGTACTAGAACTTCTCCAGTTTTCGAGTTCAACTGGAATATCTGAGAAGCTTTGCTGTCCATATTTCCGAATGAATACCTCACTTCCCCATTAGTCCCCTCATCTGGATCTGTGGCGTTTACCACAAGCACCCGCGTTCCGGAGCTGAGGTTTTCGGGAACACTCACCTGATATACAGACTGTGTGAACTTTGGGATGTGGTCATTTACGTCCAAGACCATCACGCGAATGGGAATGGCGCCCTTGCGGATGGGATCGCCTCCATCTATGGCTGTGAGGAGGAGGTGGTGAGCGGCTTCTTTCTCCCGGTCCAGGCCTCCCTCCAACACTAGCTCCGGATTCCTGACCCCATCAGCTCCTTCTCGCACATGCAAGGAAAAGTAGCTATTAGGGCTGAGCTGGTAGCTCTGGAGAGAGTTCAGCCCAATGTCCGGATCCCTAGCGCTAGGAAGAGGAAACCGCGATCCCGGAGTTGCGTGCTCACCGACTTTTATCTCTACTTCCTCTTCCCGGAAGCTGGGAGCGTTATCATTAATATCAATTATTTCCACCTCCACACCATAAATCTTCAAGGTGTCCTCCACGAGAATCTCCATACTTACAAAGCAGGAGGGCACCGTCTCACAGAGCTCCTCCCGGTCTATCCTACCCGCGGTGACCAAGATGCCGCCTCGCGGATTCAGAGCGAAAAGCTGCGTCTTTTCTCGGGAGATGATGCGGACTCTGCGCTCTACCAGCTCTTGAGCCTCCAGCCCCAGGTCCTTGGAGATGTTGCCCACAAAGAACCCTTTATTGGTCTCTTCTGGCACAGAGTATCGGATCTGCCCGGCCCCCAAGCCCCAAAGCGTCCCCAGGAAAAAGCACATCGGAAGCAGCCCGCTGCAATCCTGACGCAGTATCGGATTCTCCATGGCAGGATCTGAGCAAATAATCCGTAGTCTTGAGCCGGTTTTGTTTCCCAAACCTTCCGCATACAAAATACGCTGGGAAGCTGATGATAGCGCTTTCAAGTTTCCAGCATCAGGATCGGTGAGTATCCATCTCTCGTTCTGCTTTATATGATAGAGGTGGGGAGGAGAACTCAATAGCTCTCTTCCATTCCCTGATTGGTCAACAGCGGCGCCTAGAGTCCAGTCTGATTATTGCAACGATTAAGAAAAAAGGATGGATCTTGTTACGTAAAAATTATTTCACTTACCTTTTCGTGAATCATAGGTATTTGTAAAGCTTAATATCGCAAACAATAGACAATGTGATGACAGAAGTTTACTGAGAACATTTGTGAAAGCACAGATTATTAAAAGGGTCTATTTAAAGTTTTCAAAAAATACTCTTGGAATAACCTGAAGATTAGGTTGTAATTCATTACACCTTTCATTAAAAGGAGCTGGAATTTATGAATGTAGAAATGACATGATCCAGATATGATTATAAGATATGACGCCTGGCTAGTTGTTATCAATGCTTTTGAGTAACATAAAGGTGAAACACTGGATGAAATTTGAATAGCATTTGTATTGTCATTTGAAATACTGTAAGAATATAACTGTACACCATATCCCTAACTAAATGTATCTTCAAGAAAATTTCCCCTGAGCCTTTCTGCTGTAAGTCCCGCCTGGAGCTGTCGCAATGGGCAAGTTCATGAAACCGGGGAAAGTGGTGCTGGTCCTTGCCGGACGCTACTCCGGATGCAAAGCCGTCATTGTGAAGAACATCGACGACCCCCCGACCGCCCCTACAGCCATGCCCTGGTGGCCGGGATTGACCGCTATCCCCACACAGAGACAGCCGCCATGGGCAAGAAGAAAATCGCCAAGAGGTCAAAGATCAAGTCTTTTGTGAAGGTTTATAACTACAACCACCTCATGCCCACGAGGTACTCTGTGGACATCCCCCTGGACAAGACGGTGGTCAACAAGGACGTCTTCAGAGACCCAGCCCTCAAGCGCAAGGCCCGGCGGGAGGCAAAGGTCAAGTTTGAGGAGAGATACAAGACAGGCAAGAACAAGTGGTTCTTCCAGAAGCTACGGTTTTAGGTGGGTTTTTGTTTGTTTGTTTGTTTCTGTCATTAAAAATTTCAAAAAAAAAAAAAAAA
>PVJA010046093.1:0-15298 GCA_004027025.1 Myocastor coypus | reverse complement strand
GAAGGGGAAAGGAGAGAAGGGGAAGGGGGAGAAGAAGGGGGAGGGGAGGGAGAAGGGGAGAAGGAGAAGGGAAGGTTCTGTTCCGAATGTGTCTGTTCTCACAACAGAACACAGTGGTCAGGATGCTGAAATACTAAACAGTCTCGAAATTTGTATCCTCATATTTAGAGTCAAAGCCAAGCTGAGCATATCCACCCATGAACAGAGAGCTCTGCTAGCATTGCCACCGGGGCCCAGGGCCTGTGGCCTCATGGTTTGTAGACAGCGTGTGTCTGTCCTTGCTCTGCTCACCTATAGAGGCCCCAGCCTCCATGGCGAAGGCAGTGGGGGTGAGGCCTTCAGGAGTGCTTAAGGTGGGCTGGGTCATGAGGACAGGGTCCTCACATGG
This sequence comes from Myocastor coypus, assembly GCA_004027025.1. Taxonomy (NCBI): domain Eukaryota; kingdom Metazoa; phylum Chordata; class Mammalia; order Rodentia; family Myocastoridae; genus Myocastor; species Myocastor coypus. The sequence goes on along the minus strand of PVJA010046093.1, from coordinate 14,910 downwards.
TGACTGAGCTCATGAGAAGGGGCCACAAGGACCCAGCCAGGTGAGCTCAACTGTAAACCAGGAAGAGAAACTGCTCCAGGGCCCAGCCCTGCCGACCCCACCTTGGAATTCTGGCCCTCAGAACCACCAGCCATGAGCTTCCATGCTCAGACCCCAGCTTCAGGGGACTTGGTTATAGCAGCCCGTATTGAACTAAACAATTAGCAAGCCACTCTCCTCCTGTCACAAGACAAAACGGCCACCACACACAGTGACATAGCTGAGGAGAATATGGCTTCTCCTGCAGGAGTGACCGGCTCGCATGAGGGCAGCAGCCCTAACACTGGGCAGCCCCAGGCAGATGTCAAGACTCTTCTCACTGGGCCCAAGGGGGTGACCGTTGCTCCAGCCATCCCACGTACAGTCCAATAGAACCAGAAGACCAAAGTAAAGGCAAAGAAAACCCCTGGGGTCCTCCAGCGTCAGGCACTAGTTCTTGTGACTGTATACCAGGCGGTCATTGTGGTCCAGAAATAGAGGTGGGAATGAGACGGTCATGGCCAACAGCCCCTTGCTCCCTCAGTATCAAAGCGCTTTTATTGAGAATGTACAGGAGTATGGACATTGGACTGAAAAATAAGTTTCCTCACAATGGGTGGATATATTCATTTATATGTGACATACTTCGTAAGTGGCCCATCAGCCTGCACACATCTGTACACATCTACAGGTGCCGTCACATGGATGCACAGTGGCTCTTTTCCTGTTAGGATCAGTCATGCCGCCTGTTTCCACGTGATGAATTCCACAGCACTTGAGACCTTCTTCATGACTGGTACCCTAGGCTGGCACTGCCAGCCTCTCTCCCACAGGCCTCGGTACTGAGCAGGATGACGATTAAGTGCCCATGCTCAAGAGTTTTTTTTTTTCCAACCTGTAAATTATTTTATTTTATTTATTTATTTATTTATTTTTTCTGTCTTTTTGAGACAGGGTCTCGCTATGCAGTTGAGGCTGGTCCTGCACTCACTTTTGTAGCCCAGGCTGGTCTCGAACTCGCACCAATCCTCCTGCCTCAGCCTCCCAAGTGCTGGGATTACAGGCGTGAGCCACCACACCCGGCTAAACCTGTAAATTATTAATTAACAATGAGAAACACCTGTACCTTGTCTGAGTTATAAAATATCTGGTCTGGGGCCAACGAGATAGCTCAGTGAATTAAGAGCCTGCTTAGGCAAGCGCAGGGACTGGGGTTCGATGTCCCGTACCACATGCTACACCAGCCTCGCTCCCAGGTACACTGAGCCGGCCACTGAGACCGGGCGTGGTGGTGCACGCCTTTAATCCCAGCACTGGGGAGGCTGAAAACAGGAGGATCACTGCAAGTCCAAGCTGTGCACTGAGACCCCGTACCAAATACATTTTAAAAAAAAAATCCACTCTGAATATGATGTCTAGCTTTGTTTTCCTAGAGACGGAATTAGAGTTAGAGGTAGGAAGATGAAATCAGGAGAACCCTATGACTGGTCAGGACTGTGGCATGGGGAGCCTGTAAAGCTTTCAGCCTGCAGAGAAGTCCGTGGTCTTCACCAGTGTCCTTCACCCAGCTGCTCCTAATGCCCAGCGAGTGGAGCCAGGGGTGGCACTCCTGCCCCCTCCCAGGCTGAGCAAGGCCACTATGGCTTTAGAGTGGGGTGCAGGGCCACAAGGGCGCAGCGTACGTAGAGTCCCGAGCCAAGGGAGCTGGGGCTCCTCCCTGAGGCCCACAATTCTTGCCGCACACTCCTTGTGTTTCAACCTCATTAGTTACAAACTTATGTGCACACAAAAGCCAGCACACAGATGTTGCAGCAGCTGCACACGTAATGGTGAGAACACAGGAAGAACCCAGGCACCTGCAACAGTGACTGGACAGACTCTTCCCCATCCCAGTGCGATTTAGCAGCTTTGCAATGAGCTGTCCAGCCACAAGGACACAGAGGAGCCTGAAGTACCTGTGGCCGAGGGTAAGGAGTCAGTGCGGATGGGCCATGGGCATCCTGGGGACTCCCATGCCAAACACCCTGGCAGAAGCACAGCCGTACAGACGGTGACAGTGGATCATGGATGCAGGGAACCAGGGGTGGCAGAAGGCCAAGTGCAGGGGACTTCGGGAGCAGGAGGCACAGTAGACCATGTTGCAGTACTTCTGTCAGATCCAGAGAAGCACAGCAGAGAGAGTGACCCAGTATAGATCACAGACTCTGCTGACAAGGGCGGTCCACGTGGGTCCATCGGGATGCACATCTGATGTGGGTGACATTAGGGAGAGGGGCTACGTGTGCACAGACCGGGATGGCGGCAGGTGTGACAGCTCCACCTTATCCTCAAGTGTGTAGTGAACCAAAACTGCTCTACAAATGCAGTCTTTAAGAAAAAAAAGAAGACATGGGAAGCACGAGGCTGTGAAATGAGTGAAGTCCACGATTCCCCCACAAGAGACCATGCCACGCTTCCCCATCCCCCAGAAGACCACCTGCAGGCAGCGCCTGTCACACCGAAGGAGGGCATCTCACCCACGTGGCCAGTGGTCAGATGACGGGAAGGTGGGGTACAGGACCTCAGTTCTCCTCTCTGAGACAGTGTCCAGGTTCTCTGGGGGTGGACAGGGAGGACAACTCTGTGGGCAAGGTGGCAGCTTCCAATGACACTGGTGCAGCAAGGAATTGGGATGAGGCAGCGCTGTGGAGCTTCATGGGTCTCTCTCTCTCTCAGACAAACAACCCTTTCTGGCTCCACCGTCCTTGCAGGGTGGGCTGCAGAGGCACCAGTTAATATCCACCTTGTTGGGGGCGGGGCATCTGAGGCCTGGAAGCCCTGAGGCTGAACACCGGTGTCTTGTCTGACGCCCACACCAGTCTGTCAGTGGCTGCGTAACCATGGGAACCGGGAAGGGAGTGAGCCCCAGGGTTCTGGGAGAGAGGACCCTAGGGAATGGCAAAGGAGGGAGCTGCAGGCCTGTCTTTCTCGGTGACACAGCTTGCCTCAGAGCCTCGCCTAGACAAGCGTTCCTCAAGGACCTCGAGGCCACGAGCAGGAACCACTTAGAGCGACAGACACGTCCCCAGCATGCCCCTCCTGGAGGCACCGACCGCCCGGGGCCTAGACGGCAAGGAGGCCCTTCACGAAGCCACCTGAGGGGGCCCAGGAGAGGAGGCCCACAGCTTGGCACCGTGCAGCGCCCCAGGCCAGGGCTGGGTGCACAAGCCCGCGCCATCCCGTGGCCGCCAGAGCTGCAGGAGGACCTCCCAGGCGTGCCTCCGACGGCCAGGTCAGCCTTGCCACTGGCAGGTCCTGAATCTCCAGGGATGAGGCTGCTGTGTGCCCTGCCGTGGGCTGCCAACCCCTGTGCCATCTTAGAAATGCAATGGCCTTATAGCCAGGAGGGAAAGCGTCTCCTGGGCATGGAATGGTGACTCCATCTCCCTGAAATTTTTGAACTAATGTGTATTTCCATTATAAAGATAATGCGCTTTCAGTAGAAAACAGTAATGCACAAAAATTGCCGTGATGGCAGACATCACCCCAGCGCCAGCGGCAACCTCAGCCAGTACAGTCTGTACCCAGACCTGAGTTCTTCCTCCAGCAGGGGAGAAAGGCGTACACCTGTGAACGTGAGGGGCTGGCGCTCTGCGGCGGGGCCGGCCTGGGCACTGTAGGGCTCTCGGCAGTGTTCCTGGCTCCACCCACTAGGGAACAGGACAGCAAGGACACTCACCACACACCAAGTCCCCTGCTGCCTGCTGCCTGCTGCCTGCCCTAGAACTTGAGAATCAAACTCCTGCTTCTGAGCCACCATGCTACTTGGTCTTAGCAGCCCAGAGGGACTAAGGCAGCAACGGCCCACGTCATGTGTCATCCTTCTGCGTGTGTCTGAGTTTCTGGATGGATGAGGCGATAGAGGGATAGAGTAAAGCAAGTGACCAGCCCTGAGGTGAGTGGCCTCTTCTGGTCCTCCTGTGTCAGTCAGAGTGTCACTGCCTGAGTAAAAGTCCTGACACCCTTGACCTCAAGCAGGAGAGGCTGATGTTACTTGCGGTCACTGCTTTCATTTACAGCCTCCCGAAGCAGAGGGCAGGGACAGAGGCGAGAGGCCGGAACCAGACCAGACGTGGACCTCAGACCCACAACTCCTGGCCCTGCCTGCAACCTAGCCCCATCTCCTGCCCCCAACCAGTCCTATGGTCACTGGTGGCCTGAGCCGCCCAGGGGGTCAGGGTCCCTGGGTTCCATCACCTCTCCAGGGGTCTCCTAGTCCAGTCAAGGGGCTCACCAGGAAGAATACTATCACACTGCTGGAGACCTGGCTATAACAGAAGGAGGGGCAGAATGTCTTTGGCCACCAGCTTCGGGACAAGCCTGCTGCCCCTGCCCTCGTCCTGCAGCCTGCACCGCCAGGTCCTGCTTCTCAGCCTTTGTGTTCAGCCTGGAGCCCACACCCTGGCTGTCCTGGGCCATCAGTGCTCAGCGCAGATGTTGATCTGCCCAGCTGGCACAGTCGCATGGCATGAGCCAATACCTAACAGACTACCATCCATCTATCTATCTATCTATCTATCTATCTATCTATCTATCTATCTACTTATCTATCTGCCTATCCATCCATTCATCTATCTTATTTATTTATCTCTCATCCATCCATCCACTCCTCTCTTCGTCCTATTTGACCATCCATCTCATCTATCTATCTATCTATCTATCTATCTATCTATCTATCTATCTATCTATCCACCATCCCATCTTATCTCTCCATCCACCCATCCATCCATGCACCCACCCACCCATCCACCTATTCATCCCAGGGCTCCTCCCTCAGCTAGACCCACCCAGCCTCTCCACTCTCGAGCCTCTGTCACTCAGCCACCAGGGCCTGGTCCACCTGGCACCCTGGCCTAATGAGCACACAGAGCCTCCCTGGGCCTGTGGCGGAGGAGGACCTGACGACCAGGGCTTGGCCGGCACCCACTATTGCTTTGTCAAGGGAACAGGAAGCGAACACAGAGTTAATGGAAAGTGACAAGGACAGATTTAGGAGCAGATGTCTCAAACTGTCTGCATCCTGCCGCGCCCCAGCCTGGCGCTTCATGAGATCACTCTGAATGGCTGGCGGACGGGTATTGCATGAAAGTGTGAGCTGGAGGCCAGGCAGGGTCCTGCGTGACCCTGCTCCATGTGAGCTGGGAAAGCTGCACCCCAGACCTCGAAGGACACTGCCCCGTTCATCTGTGGCTAGGCTCCTAGCTTCTCCTCCAAGGTCACTACAAGAGTCCCGTGAGAAGCATCAAAGCACCGGTGCCAGGGCCCGGCAGACAGCAAGCATGTGGGCATCAGCACTCAGATGGTCGCCAGCGAGGTTGTTGTCAGTTTCCAGTGACCCAGGCCAATGTGGGGAGCCCTGGAGCACCCCACAGCTCCACTGGCTCTGTTGCCATGACCGCTGTGGAAGGGGAAGTCGGACATCTGCCCTGTGCCCCAGGAACCGCAGGGCCAGAATCGGCAGTGGATATTGTAGGATGGGAGTACATCTGCAGAGAGAGAAGGAACAGGTCACTCTCGGCCACCTAGTACCACCTTGACCTGTCACGAGACTGCGCTGGAGCTGACCAGAGGTCAGCAACGTCCCCTCTGGGAATCGTGCTGGTTGGGGCAGGTGGAGGCTGGGCTGGTCCCAGGGAGCCACCGCAGACACTGCACCAACACCAGAGCCACAGTGCTGGGGAAGGCAGGCAGGGAAGGGCCTTGCTCACAGGCCCATCCACGGGCAGTGCTGTCCCTGTCAGTGGTTCCCACTGTGTGCCGCCGTGTGACACCAGCACAAGGCCCCCAGCACCCGGCACCCGTCCACACATAGCCTATGTGGGCTGGAGGGCCCAGGCAGTGTCCAGCTCACAGTGGCAAACTCCTCATTCCCACAGAGTGGTGACAGCAAAGGCTGACTGAGGTCCCCTCGTGGGTGATATGCGGGGTGGAGAGGTCTCAAGACCACTTGATACAACTGTTTTGGGGAAACAGCTACATAAGCAGAGCAGCCCCACCATTCATAAACCAGCCTGGGCTGAGATCTTCCCAAGAGGAAACTGGAGTCCTCATTGGAAGGTGCCCAGGCTGGACCCTATCACTGGTGCCTGGAAGCTGCCCAGCCCATGGGGGACCCGCCTTCCCCGTTGCTGCTTGGGTGGCCTCCACAGACATGTAGGCATTCTCCTGGGAGCCTGTGGCAGTTGATACATTGTGTCCACTTGAGGAAGTTTGGCAGGGTGGGCTGGGTTGGTTCCCCACTGTGGAGATCCCATCCTGGATGCCGAGGGCCTGCGCTGGGATGTGATTGGTTCCGCCCTAGGGCCAGATGGGCCACTCCAGAGTGACTCAGCACAAAAAGTGTATAAGAAGAGTTGAGGAAGACTTTGTGAGAGCAGAACAGCCTGGCCCTGCCCTGCCCCGCTTCCTTGGAGAAGTCCTGTCTTTGGAGGAGCGTGATCTTCACAACCACACTACTTTGGAGGAGCTCTGTGGCCCGGAATTTGGAAGAGAGAGGCTTGATGGATGCCACAGCTGCTGCTGCTCCTCTGCTCTTCATTGTTTGCTGCCGCCTTGGAGCCAGCAGAGTATGAACTGAAACCTCCACAACTGTGGGCTAAATAAACCTTTCCTTCCTTCATTTTGAGTGTCGGGAACTTGTCCCAGCAACGAGTAAAAAGTAACTAAGACAGAGCCCGTCCTTCCTGGTGACAGAGGTGGTACCTCATCTGAGGTCTGTGCCTCCCCCAGGCCGGTCTGAAGCTGGGTCCAGGGCAGCCCTTGAGACCCCCAGGCCCAGGCTCTGCCCCTTCCTGTGTCTCCTTCCAGCACCAGGAAAGCCCTCAGCGAGGCCCTCCCGCTCCACAGTCCCTGCAGGCGGCCTCTGCCTGCACAGCAGACATGGCTGGGCCGCAGGAGAAGAGTGGGAGCCAGCAGGAAGCAAGGAGCAGGCTCCAGGAGGCAGAAAAGCCGCAGGACCCCCGCGCACCCCGCCCACAGGCTCTCCGGATGCCCGGGCTTCCACTGTACCTCAGTGCTGTCTTCACACTCCATCTTAGGACTTTAAAAAAAAAAACAAACAAACAAACTACGAGTCCTTTCTGCTTAGTCCAGCCTGGCTTCAGCTCATGATCCTCCTGGTCAGGGTGCAGCGACAGCCACACGTCCAGGAGCATGATCCGCAGTGTGCCCTGCCTCGGCTGCCGGCCTTGGGACCCAGTGTCCTGGTGAGGCTGAGCTGCAGAGGCTACTGGGGTCTCCAGGTCTCGGCTGCCACTCCATGTGCAAAGCAGGGCCAGAATTCCCTGCAGAGGAATGTGACCGGGCCCCAGGACACTCTCAGGAGAGTGACAAGGTGACAGGGTCAACCCCACATTTTGAGGCTGCCCTGTACAAGAGAATGACAAGGAACACACAGGGCTTCACATGATCCGGTCCTCCCCACCCTGCTCATTGTCCCCGGGTCACTTTCCCACCAGGCAAGTGGTCTTCCTCCTGCCTTCTACCACCAACTCCAATTTAAGGGCAACTCAGAGAAAATCACTGCCCGGGATCATACGCAGGATGCAGTATGGAGCTATCTTGCCAAGAGGAGAACAGGGAGGGCTGGGTTGAGAAACTTTCTAAAAAATTGCTTGGGCAAATGACTGTGGCCTATCAAAGTGACTTATTTGTGGCTGGATACTCCCTGCTGGCCATCCCTCGTGCTCTGAGAGAGCACCACCCTGGCGGCCGCCCAGGAGCCTCACCCGGAGCCATGCTACCTGTGCTATCGATCTCAGGAGCGCAGGGGCTAGCGGGAGCGTTTGGCACCAGGTGCCTAGGGGCGGGAGGGAGCCCAGGTCCGGCGTTGGTTCTGGAGTTGACCCGTGGCTGTGGGAGCAGGATGGGAAATGCAGGTCTTCTCTGTATGGAAAACCACTCACTCCAGGTGGGCAGGGGGGGTGTTGCTCAGTTTACAGCAGGCGTATTAGTCCAAAGAACTAGAAATGTCTTCCTGGGGCATATTAAAGATAGGTACTTGGTCTGGATCCTTGGCCCCCCACGGAGCTCAGGAAACACTTGGATACCCTGAGAGGTGGGCATGTCTTGTATTCATGGTGGCCCTTTCCACAGCACCTGTGCCCGTGCTAACCCAGTGACTCAGATCTGCCCCCTCAGATGGGGTTGGTCACCCAGAGCCAGGCGACTGAGGAGGCGAACTGCAGGCTGGGAGCTGGACTGGGGACTGCGCAGCATAAGACCTCCTCCTCCTCCTTTTTTTTTTTTCCTTTTTGGTCTGACAGAAATTGCATGTGTGCGGTACGCAGCATGGTGCTTAACCGGAAGTGTGCGTGAGGGTGGCCAGGTCTCCATATGCATTGCCTCACCTGCTTGTGTTGGAGGACACAGAGATACAAGCCACACAGAAGCCACCAGGAAGACTCTTCTGAGAGACAGGCATGACATCAAGTGTGAGCCAGGACAGGGAGTGGGCCAGCCATGCCCACATGGTGGGGCACACAGCAAGACAGCGGGCATGGGAAGCTGGAGGCCCCCAAAAGCTAAAGATAGGGCTAAGATATGATCCAGCCACATCTGGGTTTGTGGCCAAGGAAATTAGCACCTTTATCAGGGAGAGACTCATACAACTGATGCTGTTATCCACTGCAGTGTGGACCATGGTAGCAGGAGGTAAAAGCAGCCTAAATGTCAGGCACTTGGGTGGCTGGCATGCCTCTGTGGACCTTGGAATGGGCCCGACGGAGCACAGGTCAGTCCCAGAAGGGCTAGATGGATAGACAGACATCGACTATCGAGATCCAGTGCACTACTACTCAGCCATACACAAGGAAACCGCACAGCACAGAAAAGCAAATGCTGGATGACCCTGTGACCTCACCGATGTGTAGAACACAGAATGTGAGCTCAGCCAGGCATGGTGGTGCACTCCTGTGATCCCAACACTCGGGAGGCTGAGGCAGGAGGATCAGTGCCAGTTCGAGACCAGCCTGAGCTACGAAAGTGAGCTCAAGGCCAGCCTGAACTGCATAGCGAGACCCTGTCTCAAAAAGAAAATAAATAAATAAATAAATAAATAAATGAAAATATGAGCTCGTAGCACAGGTGTGGTGGCCAAGGCTGGGGCAGGGTTGAGGGAGGAAGTGTCACTCGAGATACGGTGGTCAGCTGCACTGGATGGAGCCCACACAACCCTACTGCAGAGCACGGTGGCCACACTATGATAAGGTGGCCTTGACTAAAAATGGGAGCGGGAGACCCTGCGCGCTACAGTGCCTGGGGAAGGCAGGAAGCCACACACCTGCCCGACCCCTGGCACTGCAGACCTCTGCTGTCCGCTCCGTCCCAGGCTGATCCTACAGCGACATGGTAGCAGCCAGCAAGGTGCCCTTGGCCATCGGCCAATGGCGGCTGGGCACAGAACCTGAGGAGGTGGCAGGAGCCCTGTGGATGGCGGGCAGAGGTGCAGGGAGCCCAGAGGTGAAGAGGTGAGGGCTCTGAGCCATGGGGTCCACCCTGCCACAGCTGGGTAGGGTGTGAGTCAGCGTGGGGGATCAGCCAGCGCCAGAGGCACACGCACTCATGCATGGCACACACACACATGCACACGCACACACATACCCTATACACACACACACACACACACACACACACATACACACACACACACCACCACTGGTCACAAGCATAGTCCCTAACACACTCACACAAAACCTGGACGGAAAAGCAGCACGTGCAACACCTCCCTCTTTAGATTCAGACTCCTTGGCACCGCCGGCGGCAAGGGGCACCGACAGGCCTCAGACGAGCTCCGCTTTTGTCCAAAGTTTCATTTCCAGACTCAGAATTAGAAAATTGAAGTCGGCCCAAAGTGCCTTCTCCCTGTAGGAAACAGGCGAAACGATTCTAAATGTAAAAACATAAGCTGAGAAGACACACAACATAACACATTCTGGGAATTAAATAAAGACGGATAGGAGAAAGAGCGCCAGGGAATAAAAATATTTCCCACAACTTTATATTCAAGCAGGATGTCAGAGTGGGTCCACACGGACAGAACAGAGTGGGTGGGCGAAGAGGTCCGAAGACAGCCGCCAGGGGCTGGGGCCGGGGACGTCAGGGTTCCGCTGGGGCTCGTGTGAGCCGGAGGTAAAAGTGACCGTTGCAGGTCGGGGCATTTGGATGGATGGACACACGAGTGGCACCACCATAAAGGCGGACATAGTGGCTGATTAGTCAGTGCCACGGAACACTCTCTGAATTCTGAAGGCAGCCGCTGCGCTGTAGAGAGATAAAGGGCCTCGGATAGCCATTCCCCGGTGTCTGATACTTCAAAAGCAAGCTCGCACCCTCTGCCACATCAGTACTGGGGACTGCCAGGAAGCTAAGACGGGAGCACAGCCCCAGGGAGGTGACGGCTCGCCCTGGGGCGCCCCGTGTGGACAGCCTGTCCAGGAGAGACAGACAGCTCCCTCACAGAGAACAGAGCTATGCAGGCACTAGTGAGATGGAGGCCGGGCCCCAGAACATGCGCCCCCGCCAGGCGACTACTTTGAGGGTCCAGTGACCGCCACTTCCCAGGAACCTGACTCCCAGGTCCCCTTGTAAGGAGCACGGTCTTGGGATCTTTCTACTGTGGGTCTGTAGCAAGGGGAGGCCGTGCCATGTGCCACCAGGCCTGCAGGCAAGTGGCCACTCCCAGCACGGCCCCGAGGCCATGCCTCCTCCCATGACTGACCCTGGGCCATCAGGCCCTCCAGCAGGAAGCAGAGACACCTCCAGTTCCCACTGGCTCAGCCAGCAGTCACTCAGACAGAGCAAGGCCACCTTACATTAGCTGCTGCCGAATGGGCCAAGAGAAGGCCTTGATGCAAGCAGGAAAGGAAAGTGCAGGCAGATCCAGGGCACAGGATATGCCGACGAGACACTGGACCACGGGGCGGCTGTGGTGCGATGCCCACAGGAGCGTGCAGGCCGCACTGGGCAGGCCCCCCGCCACCACTGCTGGCCTCCTGCACGGGTGTGTCTCTTACTGCTGAGCCCAGAAGACACCGGGAGCCCAGCGGTGTCGGTTTCTACCAGCCAGTGAGCCGGCGAGGGCCCTAGTGTGAGCGCACGCCCAACTCCTCGGGCTCCGACGCCAGCTTCTTTAGAGCACCATAGAGGAGAGACTGAGTCACACCTCCTCCGGGCCCTCACCAGGCCACAGAGGAAGCAGACTTGTGCACTATGTGAGCTGATATTTTCTTTGTATTAAAAATAAGCCGGCAATTTTGGATGTATTACCACAGCCCCTAACTCTGTCGTTACAAACACATTCGGATTCTTGACAGCTTTCCCCAAGTCCTTGTATCTGTGAAGACACAGAGTGACTAAAACTGCCCAGCAGACACAGTGTCAGTACCGTACATAAGTGCCCTTCATCTACTTTCGTTAAGAGTCTGGCTGGTGCTTCGGAGCTGACACAGTGAATCTGTGGTTGCCAGGCTCTGTGTTCCTTCTGTCCTGATGAGTCAAGCCACTGCTATGTGGCTTCTGCCTCAAGCTCTACAGTGGCTGCCCGCAGTTCCTGCTGTTGACAGTCACCCTCCAAAGTCCATCTCTGAGCCCGCACTGCTTTCAGGGCATCCATTCTAGATCTGAACCCTAACAGTGATCCCATGTGTGCTTGGTCTTGGTTGGGTGGTGCTGCAGTCTATGTCCAGGTGTCCCCCACACAGCCTCATGTGGTGATGGGGCGGCCTCTAGAGTTGGTGATTAATTCTGGACCCAGTCCCGGGATTATGGGTCAGTGCTGCTGGGATTATGGGGGTGGTCGCTACACCACAGATAGCCTGACTGCAGTACAAGGAAGAGAGAGAGGCTTGAGGCTACCGCTGCCTCTACCGCCACCGCTGCTGCCACCGCGCCTCCCATGTTGCTCTTGCCGTTTTGCTGCTTTCTGCCGCCATGCACGGCTGCCCTCTGCCATGTGCCTGTCTGCCCTGGAGCCAGCTGGTTATGGACTGAAACCTCCACTGACTGTGAGCTAAATGAACCCTTCCGTCCTCAATTTTGGGGCATTGGGTATTTTGTCCGAGCAATGAGAGAAGAGCAACAGAGACAGGTGGGAAGGCGCAGCTGGGGCCCCATGCCCAGGGCAAGTTCTCTTTGTTCTGGGCATGTCTACTGGCTGAGAGGCCAGCCTCCTGGCTCGGAGGCTCTCTGGGCTCCCACACAGACCTGCTCCCCTAAGTCACCTTTGTCTTTAACCCTTGGAGTCTTCAGCCGTTTGCAGACCAGGATGTCAGCTGGGGGTGCCTGTCCCTCAGGCTAGAGGCTGAGGCAGGAGGCCGGTGTGGTGCAGAGTGGGGTTAAGGGACCGAGCAGGCTTGGGGTTCCATGCTGTGCTGACCTCCGCCCCGCACTAGGCCAACCCCAGCCCTGGCAGAGGACCCCACAGCACCCGATGCACCTCCCACACCGGCCCCATGGGGTCCTCGACTCCTTTCCATATTTTTGGGTACCAAGAAGCTATGCGAGCCTAGGTTTCAACTGCAGCTGGGGGTCAGGCCTGTCCGGTGCCCACAGCCTCATGCCGGGGAGCTCTCTTCGGGGCAGTCAACCCCCTGCACACACGGATCTCTCCTCCACAGGGCCCTTATATCACCATCCCAGGTCAGGGTCATTTTGACAGGACAATTTGAAAGACATCTTCTTGAATCCTGAATGACATTCATCAAATAAACAATGGAAACAGTCTGCTTCCTTTCTGTAGCTGGGGGCACCTGCTGACTGGGGGATCCTGGCAGGCCAAATCCCTGAGGCTTCCTCCAGGAGAATAGTGAGGTAGGCAGAAACAGGAGCCTAGAAGCCGGCCGTGGGCAGGCAGTGGTAGGCAGAGGAGTTCGTCTTCTGCATCTATTGGTCAACATCCCCGACCCTGTCCCCAGGGCAGGGCACGTTCCTGGGAAGGAGAGCATCCGCAGGTCCTCAGCCTCATCATCGAGCCCAGCTCCTGGGTCCCTCGCCTTCAGCCCAGACTGAGGATACGATGGCCTGCCTGTGTGCACGAGGGCTGTCACACTCCCGCGTCTGCTCCTTCCCAGCCTGCCCCTCCTTCAGGCTCTCTCCCCTAGGCCCTCCCCACCTGACAGGTGCCTCTGGACCCCCGTGCTGTGCACCTGTGTGGGCCCCAGGCTTCGCTCTGCACCAAAGGCCATGCCACCGTGCACCCATGAGCCCTCGCCCAGTTCCCAGCACTCTGTCTAGCTGGTGGCTCCCGCTCCTCCTTCTTCCCTCCCCACTGCATGGTGAGCTGACCACATGCATCTCCTGCTCTGGGCACACTGGCCACGTGCTGGAGGCGCCACAGCTCTGACACCATCCAGCTGCCCTGGACTGGCGCTCACACTCGGCCTGCATGGGTAACCCTTGCCAAACCCGACTTGCACATCCACACGGGCCTCACTCTCACGTCTCCTCCCTCCAGGAGATGGCAGCCCGGGTGCCTCTCCTCATGCTGATATCCCCATGCTCCATCAGGCAGTAAACTCTGTGGCCTCCACTTTCTGTGAAAGGGAGGAACCTGGGCCGTGACCATGCCACCGGCCCAGGTCCCTGCGCATGAAGTTTCCGGGCATGGAGAGCTGCACAGCACCTCCAGGTCCTGCTCTGGCACACAGCATCCTCCCGCCTACAGCAGCTCCTGCACATCGTGCTGTGCCCCACCCCACTACAATGGTCAGCGCCTCACCCCACATCCCATGCCGTCTCTCTGCCTGGAGCCCCTGGTCCCGCAGACACTTTGCAACTCACGTGCTCTTCCTGTCCGTGGCTGCCATCCCAACCACAGTGGAACCCTCGCAAGGCCAAATGGTTCCTCATCAGTGCCGGCATCTGTTGACTGAGCCATGCAGGGCACAGCCTGGGGTGGTGTGGTGACACGTTCAGAGAGGCAGCTGAGGCAAAAGATACTCTGAGGGACTGTGAGGGTACGGCGAGAGAGCCCGGGTGGCAACATGCTGGCACTGGTGCCGGGAGGGGCCTGAGCTGCATTCTGGGGTCCCAGGAGGGGGAGACTACGCCCCTCCTGGAGGAGAAGAAATGACCACGTGTGTGCGGCAGGTCCCTCTGTGCACATGCGACACCCTGATGCCAGAAGGTGAGACGCAAAGCTGTGAGTGTTCACTGAGCAGCAGGAGAGGATGGGGAAGTGCAGAGCGGAGGAGGGGATGCCAGAGAGTCTGCTGTGTGCTTCAGCCAACGCGGGCCACACCCTCTGCCCACCCTCACCCTCCAGCCGTCACCCACACTCACTCAGGGCTAAGTGACTCTCACCATCCCTTCATTGTACACATCCTGTTCCTCAGAGTAGGGAGAGCTCTCCCTCATCAAGCATCATGCCTCTGCCCCTGCCAAGATTGATGGTCCATTTCCCCTCCACGGAAATGGAGAGGCAATGCAGCCAATGTATTTGATGCTCCCTCCCCTGGGTTCCCAAAAACACTTTGGACCAACCTCTGCTGGAGCACTTAGCAGGAATTACAATTGATCAGTCTGGCTGCAATCCTTGCCATGAGCTCACCAGGGATGGGGCCACATCCCTGCATCTAGGTGCCCCGTGCTCTCTCAGACCCCAGCACATTGTAAGAAGTCAGTTTGTGATGAGTAAATAAATGATAGATGGTTGGGTGGGTGGGTGGATGGATGAGTGGGTGGGTGCATGGGTGGATGGGTGGATGGATGGATGGATGGGTGGATGGGTGGATGGATGGGTGGATGGGTGGGTGGATGGATGGATAAATGGATGGAAGGGCAGATGGACAGATGGATTGGTGGATGGATGGGTGGGTGGATGGATGGGTGGATGGATGGATGGATGGATGGATGGAT
>PVJA010046092.1:0-15298 GCA_004027025.1 Myocastor coypus | reverse complement strand
CTAAAGCAATTCATATGTATCTAGGAAACTGCCCTTTTCTTCATTTTCCACCCTGTGAGAATTAATATTTTTGGTCTTCTGAGTTTCTCTAGGGTCTGTAGTGATTTGGGCCATTTTAGTCCTTGTTGCATGAATTTGAGTTTTTATTTCCTTTTTTTTTTTTGATAACATTGTCTAGGGGTCTACCAATGTTATTTGTTCTTTTCAAGAACACACTCTTATTTATTAACTCTGTGTATTGTTTTCTTCATCTCCATTGCATTTATTTCTGCTCTAATCTTTATAATTTTGTGCTTTGTTTGCATTTTGCGCTTATCTTGTGCTTCTTTTCCTAAAAGCTTGAGCAGTAGCATAAGATCCTTTATTTGGTCTTTTACTGTTTTTCCTTATGTTCAAATGTACCACTTTAAATTTTCCTCTTAAGACAGTTTTCATTGTATTTCACAGGTTCTTGTCAGTTGTATATGCATTTTCATTCAATTGTAAATATGGTTGAATTTCTTCTTTAATCTCTCCTGTGACACACTTGTTATTCAGGAGGTTATTTTTTGATTGCCCTGTGTTTATGCTGTTTTCGTAGTTTCTTTAGTCAATAACTTCCCGTTTCATTGTACTATGGCCATATTGTATGTGTGGGATAATTTGAATTCCTTTGCATTGACTTAGGCATGCTTTATGTACTAGTATATGGCCTATCTTGGAGAATACACCATGTGTAGCTAAGAAGAATGTGTATTCTGATGTTGCTCTGTAAAACACTCTGTGAAGGTCTACTAAGTCCATATCTTCACAAGTTTGGTTTAGTTCTGTTATTAATTTGCTGATTTTTTGTCACATTAGTCTATCTCTTTGTGACAGTAGCATGTTAAAGTCCCCCATTACAGTTGCCTTATTATTCATTTGATTTTTCATGTCCATTAAAATATGTTTTATGTAGTTAGTGGGTGCTCGTAACTTGGATGCATGCATATTTATGATTATTATCTCTTCTTCTTGTAATTTTCCCCTAAAATGTATGTAGCACTTTCCTTATCTCTTTTAATCATTCTTGGTTTAAAACTGATTTTGTTAGCAAACAGAGTAGCTATTCCTGTTTTTTTCTGGGTTGCTGTCACTTGGAGCATTATTTTCTGTCTTTGTCTTTCCATCTATGAATATCCTTCTAATTAAATGTGTTTCTTATATACAGAATATTGTTGGATTTTGTTTCTCAATCCACTCTACCAGTTTATTTATTTTAATTGGTGATGTGAGTTCGTTTACATTGATGGTTATAACTGATATGCATTGGTTATCTTTGTCATATTATTTTCCTGCTACAGGTTCCACTTATGGTTTGTATGTACTTGTACCCCCCAAAGGCTCATGTAAATCACGTGGCTATCAAGCTCACAGCTTGAGGGGCAAGGCCAGAGGACTAGGGAGGGGCTTAAGGAGCCTGGCCAGAGTGGCACTAACCATTAAACTGACAGTAGACATCCTTTGCCACAAGCCTGAAGGCCTCTCTTGGAAGTGTGGAGCAGATCATTCTGGACAGGGCAGCATCCAGCCTCTCCTCCAGACCCTGTAGAACAGGGCAATGTCTTGAAACCTCCAGTAACTGCAAACTAAATAAACCTTTCTTTCCCTAAGTTTGCATGTCAGGTATTTGTCCCAGAAATGAGAGAAGAGTGACTAAGACAGAATATGATACCAGAGGTGTGGGGTCATTGCTATGGCTAAACCTGACCATGTGGATTACAAGCTTTTGGGAATGGCTGATGGGAAGAGATAGGAAAGGTTTAGAGATATCACCTATGAGCAAAGTGCTGGAACAGTTTTGGCACTTCTGTAGGGGAGATTCTTGCCAGAGCTAAGACCAGAAGACTGATAGGAATCCTGCCTATAAAGACCAGGCTGGGGAGGTTTCTTCTGGTCAGAAGGATTGTACTGGTTGTTGTTCTCCAGATCACTTGTGTTTTGACTTGGCAGCAAATTTGGCTGAATTTTGCCCATGTCCAGAGACTTTGCATGAGACTGAGATTAAACATGGAGGACTAATTCATCTTTCAAAGGAAATCTCAAAGCAGCCAAATATTGGGGCAGTGGCATGGTTATTTCTGGGGGCTCTTAGTCAAATATATGTTGAGAATGAAGAACAAAGAGCCCAGTAAATTGATTTAAAATGTGAAATTGACCAGATAGAAAGCACCAGGAAGGCTGTCAACTGCATAGAACTGAGATCTCCATTGCCTAGGAGGAACAGGAGAGTAGAAAAGATGTCCTCAGGACATCACAGGAGGGGACAGGTTCTCGCATTTTGCAGCCTCAGAATAGCAAGGGTAAGGGACTTTGTTCTGAGGAGAAATCCACACAGCCCCATGTTACAGAGTAGAGGGGTTGGCCACTCCAGTTTCCAGATTGGAGGCAGTGGCCACATGAGATCACAGAATTGCACTAGGAAGACAATGTATTTCTTGGAATCAAGGTCAGAGTGCTCAGAAATTTAGGTACTCAACTCCTACAGCTAAGAGAGGAGGAAGCCTGGCTATTGCTCCAGCTAGCAGCAGACCTTGTCATCATCCATGTAGCATTGGTTTTAGGTGTATGAAAAATGCAGGTATTCTGATGTTAAGAAGGCTTCTACCTTGATTTCAGAAGAAGGCCTGAGAGGCCAGGTAGGGTGCCCCTGAGAGGGCAGTGTGTGAAACTGTGAGTGAGAAGCCTACTCCATGTAAACCCCAGAAGTTTGGAAAAGTCAGAAATGGGGATCATCTAAGGAAAACTGCAAGGAGGGAAGTAAAGCTGGCCTAATAGAGAACCATTGGGAGCTACCACCATGAGTGCCATTGGGGCCAAGCTACATGGAGCTCACAGTTTGCCACAGATTGCTTTGGATGTTCCACATGGAAATATAAGACTTAATGTTTGCCCTGCTGGATTTTGGACTTGTTTTCACCCCAGTGGGTTGTATCCTTCCATGTATACCTATTGGAATGGCAATGGTTATTTTGTGCCTTTGAAGGTTGGATATATTTACTTTTTCATTTGTATAGGCGCTCACCTCTGAGAGGTTCCCTCGGATCTTGGAGGAAGCTTGAGACTTGCACTTTTCAGCAATGTTGAAACTGTTGGGACTTTGGCAACTCTTAGAGATGGACTAAAATGCCTTCTACAGAAAGGAATGTGCATGAGTCTTTGGATACCAGGGTAGGAATGTTATGGTTTGTATCTAGTTGTCCCACATAAAGCCTCATGTAAATCATGTGCCAGTCAAGTGCACAACTCGAGGGGCGGGGCCACAGGACCAAGGCGGGGCTTAAAGGGTGGGGCCCAATGGTGCTAATCATAAAACTGACAGTAGATGCCGTCTCCAGCCTTGGTGGCCTCTCTTGGAAGTAGGGAGCAAATTATCCTGGATATGGCAGTACCGCAGCCTCTCCTCCAGATCCTGTAGAGCAAGGCGGTGTCTTGAATCCTCTAGTATCTGTGAGCTAAATAAACCTTCTTTCCCTAAGCTTGTGCAACCAGTATTTGTCCCAGCAATGAAAGAAGAGTAACTAAGACAGTTCCATATTTTTTCCCTCTTTTTAATTGATTGCTCTGTTTGGTGGTTCCCTTCTGTTCTTGAAGCTGTGTCCAGTTCTCTTTCTAGAATATCTGTCAGTATTCTTTATAAGTTTCATTTGGTGGTCATGAATTTCTTCAGTTGTTTTTTGTCATGGACGGATCTTATCTCATCACTGAATTTGATAGATAGTTTTTCAGGGTACATCAATCTAAGCTGGAAGTTATTTTCTTCCAGGATCTAAACTACTTCATACTCTTCTTGATTTGATGGTTTGTGTTGAGAAATCTGCCATGATTCCAATTGTTTCTTCTCCCTAACAACTTTTAATATTCTGTTCTTTTGCTGCACTTCTGGGACTTTGATTATTAAGTAGGTGTAGGTTTATTTTGATTGTGGCTATTATAGTTCTATATGCCTCACTTAACTGTATGTCCAATTCTTATGTTTGGGAAATTTTCTGTCTCTGCCACTGCAAAAAGTCTATTTATGTAATTTGTGCTGACTCCTGCTGCTTCTTTTATTTCTATTAAGCTTACATTGTCTTTCCTTTCATCATCTTGTAGCTGCCAGACTTTTATTTCCTTTTTTTGTTGCTAATTTTAAGAAAATTTTCCTTTTGTGTTCATTAGGTGCACCACTATCTTTGAAATCTGAAAGGCTATCTACAATTTATTTCAAATGGTTTTGACAGTTTTCAAAGGAATTCTTAATTTCCTGGATATCTATTTCAACTTGATTCATGAATTCTAATTCTTTCCTGAATTGTTTGTTCAATTTTTCCATCATTTCTCTATTCTTTTTTTTTTAAATCTACATCTTTATTAGCTGTGCTGAACAATTCTTTCACAATTGTTGTCATTTTTTTCTTGAACTGAACGATTATTTCTTTTTCTTCTTTCTTTCCTTTCCTTTCCTTTTCTTTCCTTTCCTTTCCTTTCCTTTCCTTTCCTTTCCTTTCCTTTCCTTTCCTTTCCTTTTCTTTTCTTTTCTTCTTTACTCTTCTCTTTTGCAATTTAGAGCAAGGTCTACAGGGTGTTCAGGCTCTCACTACCAGATCAGACTTATAGTAATCTGCCTGTTTACAGCCTCCAATCCACTAGGATTACAGGCACACACCACCATGCCTAGTCTCAATCAGTGTCTCAGTGCGTCCTTGGAGGGGCGTGGTCAGCATGGCAGGCCCAGAGATTGAATCCCCAACCCTCAAGCCTGCTTACAGGCACTTTACTCTGCTGAGTTATTTGGCTGGCCCTAGAGATTATTTCTGATCTTATTTCTTTTAATGCCTGACAGACTTCTTTCTGTACTTCAGTTGCTATCATTCCAGAAATTTCAAGTGTATGACTTTCAAGTTCTTCTGTTTCCTTCTTCCTAGGATTATTCTGGATGGACTGAAGGACTGAAATTGCCTTTTGCTCCTTCATTTTGGCATTGTTGAAGCTCCCAATGACTATCCAGACTCATCAGTGTTGGAAGAGTGGTAGGGCACTGGTCAGTAAGGCTCCTGCTACAGTGGGAGGACATGGTAGGGCTCAGCAAGGCTCTTACTACTGCTTGGGGAGACCAGCTGAGGCTCAGCAAAGCTCTGTAGGTGGATGGCTTGGCCGAGACTCAGTAGGATGCCGTAGGTGCCCTGTGTCTGTGTACATTCTCAGGAGGTGTAGGAGGGCCCCAGCAGAGCTGCTATGCCTGTTCACTTGTGTCCTATGGGGCAGAGCTCACCAGGAACTCTTGTGGCCTAGTATCCACCTGAGTTCTCAGATGTACTGACGTCAGCAAACTGCTGCATTCGTGTAGCAATTCTTGTTCCATTGCTTCTTATTGTTTTTTTTCTGAATCCAGAACATTCTTTATTCCTAAGCTATGATATGGAGCAAAGGCACACAGTTGCCATATAGGGTTATGATAGGAATCAAAAGAGACTGCATACTTGACAATAAAGTATTTCCCAGAAATGATGTTCTAGGACTGTGTTTTATAAATGCTGCCCAATGGATAAAACTTGAGGAAAATTTGTTAAGTGAAATAAGCCAGTTACAAAAATCAAAATATTGCCTGCAATACCAGTGTGGGAAGCTGAGGCAGAAGGACTGCCAGTTCAAACTCAACCTGGCAATGAAGTGATTTAGCAAGAATCTGTCTCAAGATAAATGTAAAATGGTTTGAGAATGTAATACTGTGAAGGCTCTGGTTTCAACCCCTAGTAGAAAAAGTCAAATATTGTATGATTTCTTTATTTTATGATATTTAGAGTAGGCAATCTAATAGACAGTCAAAGAAGAATAGGGAAAAGGAGTGTCAGAGGCTGGAGTGCAATGAGAAATGGAGAATTAGTTCACCAAATATAGGTGCTTAGTTTTGCAAAATGAAAAATTGGTGATTCATTGGACAGTAATATGAATACAACTTAACATCACTGACTATACACGTAACAGTGGCTAATTTTATACTACATGTTCATTACTATAATTTGAGAAGAAAAAAGAAGTTATATTTACAATCCTATTGTTTCCATTTGACTGACTAACTTATAAGCAAATAATCTCACTGTCTTTCTTCATCTTCTAGGTGGGAGCTGCAGTTGCAAGTGCTATCAAAGCTCCTTGATCCTGCTGGCTCATTGAGCTATCATATGTCCTAATCTGACCCCTTTCTGACAACACCTCTAATCTCCACACAATCTCATTCTACTTTCAATTCTGCAGTCCTGTGCAATCACCCTGGGACTGTTTCTGAAGAACTCCACTGATGCCTCCAGCACAGTATTCCTTCTCTTCCTACTAAAACAAACACTGTTGAAAATCCTCACCATAAGCTTTTGAAAAGCATATCAAATTGCATCATGATTTAAAAGAAATTATACTGTGTCAGTGCCAGGTTGTTGCAGGAAGAGGATTGAGATCAGGAGTCCAGTGAAGTTGACAGATAAAATGATGCGGTTAGATATCCTGATGGGTTTTGACGCAGATTCTCTGCTCGCGGGTGAATGTGATTACTATTTGTACTCAGAGCAGAGTCAAGGTCAAGAAATACAGGAGAGGGATGGTCAGGTTAAAGCAGAGGATTTGAAAGTTGCTAAGGAGATTTGTTATTTAGAAGTTCAAGCTGGTCAGCAGGATACAAGAATACTGAAGCTTAGGGTGCAGACTGTAGTAGCTGTATAGAAAGCCATGCTAAACCAAAATGGAGAGAAAATGTCAGAGCATGTGCTGGTATTTGGGATGCAGCTGCAGGAGGAAGTATAGACACAGTGCAAAACAGCATTAACAAGCTGGGATGCTGCTGAAGGATCCTGAAGGAAAAGGATGACATTGAGGCAGTTCTGAAGGCTGATCCTAAGCTAGTGGTTACCTCCACCACCCTGCTTTTAAGCAGCTTCCCTGGGAAGAGTGGATGAAAGCTAATAGAACTGGGGATTCTCCCTAGAGTCAGACAGGGTTCTGCAGGTTTTAATGATTATGGCAGAGAGCTTGATCCCCTGGAAATCCCTTGTGGTTCTAACACAGCAGAACACATCAAATCTGACAGCTCAGCATTTACCACTACTGGTGCGCCAATGCATGGGAGAAAAATATTTCCCATGTGTAAACCTAGTACATATGTGGGGTTAGAAGCTGTTCTAGTTTGTTATATAAGAGAACTTGATATTATAAGTAATAAAAATGCTTGAAGTCAATTCCTACATTTCCACTTACCCCTTATTTTTTTTCTTTAATTTTGATACCTATGGTTTGTTTTACAGTCTTGGTAATGACAGCTTTGTGGGAGAGATTGAAGTGCCTGCAAGTGCTTGCAGGACTTTTTTTTTTTTTTTTTGCTAGAAGCGTTTATAGTTACCGTGTATATCTGTAAAGCATTCATATGGACAAAAAAGAGGCACAGGTTATGGGAAGATCAATTTTAGCTCAATACAAAAGATAACAGCATAATGATTAGGGCATCTGTAAGTGGACTGGGCAGCCCTCCAAATTAGGGAGTTCCCCATCACTTGGTTTTAAAGCCACGATAGAAATTTTTCTAGCAGAGATGTAGTAGGACCCTCATGCTGGAAAAAGAGTTAAGAGTAGATTTAAAAAATCTCTTTGAACTAAGATTTCATTAATCAAAGTTGTTTAAATGTGATGAATATTAACTTTACTAAGTTAAGTATTGAGAGACTGCTCAACATAATGGTTGCCCTCACAGGCTCTGATGCCAGATGATGTGGTTCAAATCCTAGGTGCTTACTACTGCGTGACTTTAGGCAAATTACTCTCTGTAGTCTTCTCTGTGAACTGGAAATTAAAATGGTATGAAGCTGTAGGGTGCGTGGTAGCAATTAGAATGGTGAATATAGAAAAGTGTGTAGACAGGGTGTGGTATATAGTATTTAGTATTGTATCTACCGCTGTACCTGCTACTACTACTACTACAGGGACTTTCAGCTGCTAGATATCAATTCTGGCTTCTTTGTGTGATTTTTGTTCTCCAGTGACAAGAAAAATTAATAGGCCTGGTTGGGTAGGAATTTGAAGTCAAGTACTTCGTGTTATGTTATCACCTCATGAAAAGCTCTGGAATATAGCTTCCTGTCACTTGTGTGGGTGGATGTTTTTCAAGGAAGGAAATTACAACTATGAGACAAATCTAAATTGTGCTTCCTAAGTCCATGGACAACAGTCAATACCCCTGCTGAAGTAATATCAAAGCAGAAGACATTCCTGAGAGGAAACCTATTGTTCTTCTCCCTGTGCAGCTCAAACCCTGGCCTGGTGATCTATTCAGGGTGGAATGTAAAAAGCTTTGTTCTCCCGCCTACAAAAATGAGTGAGTTTGCCATTCAGGCAGAGACAGCCCCTTCACTGGGAAACAATACACAGCTGCAAATGAAGTCAGAGCTCAAAAACACTTGACCCAATCAATGATTATGATGTACGTGTGAGGAAAAGAGAACATTCTTTCAAGGGCCTTTGTACAAAATCTGTATTAGAAAAAAACTGATAAATAGAAATGTGGGTGATTTCAAATAATTCTCAAGAAGTCAGCTATACAAATAGTAAACTTCCAAAGTCCCTTGAGAATCTTCAGGTCTCGATGAGAAGAGAAAGCAGCTGAGAAAACATGAGGCTTTCCTAAAGCTGCCCATTTCTCCTCAAAATTCCTACAAGGAAGGCTTTTGCGGTTTAATGGATGGGTTGTTGGAGGCACAAACAAATCTTCCTCAAGAGGGTAAATTCACCTCAGGACCAATTTCTCCTCTGTTCGTACATTTACTATTCATTTAGCAGCCCTGCTTGGATAAAGCCCAGAGCCATTTCAGTGGCAGTAAGGAGGGACATCCAGAGAGTCGTCATCAGTCATTTATGCCTGCACCGTTAACAATGAAATCAATAATGTCAGCACTATGGAAATCACCTTCCCAGCCTAGTTAGGATGTCTGTGGCTGTCATATTCTAAAGGCAAGAGGTTTCATAACCAGCTTTTGTTGGAGGAAATGTTTGAGTGTGAAATATCCACAGGCTTCCGGAATCATCCTTGTTCATAAATGTGGACTTATTTATGAGTTTAATTTGGGTTGACTAATGAAGGTATTTACTGTTGTTTATCATTTTAAGGGGTGATGTTGATGGTAGCTGGTTTTTCTATGTCTGTGTGAAGTTAAAACGGCATGATATTTTCAGTTGTTTTTTTGTGGGAAGGATGCCTTTTGTTGTGAGTGCTCTTGATTCGGTATGTTGTAATCATAGTACTCTAATGATTTATTTTATTTTATTCATTCATTTTTTAAATTTATTCATTGTGAGGAATGAGCCAATTCACACTGAGATACATCCTTAGCCATTTCATATTTGGAAACAGTCTTGCTAAACTACCCAGGTTGGGCTTACACTTGCCATCCTTCCGTCTCAGCCTCCCAGAATGCTACAGGTATGTGCTGCAACACTTGGTTACTTAGTGTTTTTATATGGAAGAGAGATCTATCCTGGAGTCTTTATGCAACTTGGACACAAGAGTCTCAAGAATCTATACATCTCTGTATTTTTTCAATTTCACACAGTGCTTGGCACATGACGGATACTATGTACCTTTTACTGAATAACTGACTGAACAGATGAAGAAATGATATCAATAATTTTTTTTAAACTCCTGGCTTATCAATCACAAAGAATCACTCAGTCTTTGATTCGTGCCTAGGAACTGGTTTTAATTCCTATGTGGCTTCTAGTTCCCATTCATTCTGCAACACTTGTTTGAGGCTTCATTCTCAACATACACAGTCATTTCTGAGCTGCTTCCTTAAGATGTTTCTTCGGTCAGCTCCAGTCACAGTTGACATCTCACCTTACCTAGCACTACCAGCACCTTGGGAATACAGCACTTCTCTGCATAATGTTTGGGCTAGCAGGTGATGGAGGCCAACTCAGTGATTAGAATTAGTAGATTTGGAGGTTCTCCGGGGATAGCATTATGGGCAATACAGAGTCCTTGATTGACATTAAGGACGTTTGTGGATTCGAAGCTTGCAAACCCAGCTGTGACATCGCTGGCAAGTTCAAGTCGTACATTCTATAGAAAGCTATAAACAGCATTGCTCCATCAATATTTAGTATGGTCTGAAATCTATAGTAACTGTGCTTCCTGTCAATTTTTCCCAGACACATTGACCTTAAAGACCACATATTTTGTGTGGGAGCCATAAGAAAGGAATTCTAATTCAAAGATTATATTAAATAGCTGTGTTACCTTGTCCAAATCTTAACTTCTTTGGGCCTGTTCAGTTAAGGTGCTTCATGACACTTAACTTCATTCTTTTATGAAGTAGTATAAAATCAGTTTAGACTCACTTCAAAGACTTTTTATGTGTGACTCTGTATGGAACACAATCTCTCATAATTCTTTAGGCTTCCTTCCTCGGTTCTTTCAGATCTTTGTCAGATGTCTACTCTCCAGTGACCTTCCCTGATTACCCTATGATACAGTGGCAAACTCCTCTTATACAACTTTCTAGTCTTTTCTCTAATTTATTTTTCTTCAGCATATCTGAAATTGCGTTATATTGGAATTGTGCACTTTTTAATGATCTGTCCTCATTACTGGGACACAAGTTCCCACTTGTGTAAGGGTTTTGTATCATTTATTGCTTTAACATAAACCAGAGACTAGCATATAATAGGTTCTTGATAGCAATTCAAAGACTAAATGAATGCATGAATGCCTATCTAAAATGTGTATAATTCTTCAGACATAGTCTCATTTAACACACCGGAATCACAGAATCATTAGATTACTAAACTAAAAGTGACAGTGGGATTACCTAACGCAATTGTTCATTTTGAAGAGAGAAAACCTGAAAGTTAAGTGACTTGTTCAGTGTCACTGAGCTAACATTTAGCACTTGAACCCAGATTTCATTGCTCTAATTCCACTACTGTTTGCACTGCAACTTCTGGTAGTTCAAGAAACACAAGTTATTGTTCAAGACATGCATTAACCACAAAGGGAAAACTAGTCACTTCTATGTGGGTAAAACACATAGATAACTCTTACCCTGCTGATCAAGGTTGATCTCAACAGCAATAAAACATGAATATCTTGTGTCTACTGATAAGATATACTAGAAACAAGAAATAACCTTTGTTCTATACTTCGTCTAAGTCCATAAGTTCGAGAAAATTCTGAGGAACTATCAGATGAGCCCAAACAGAAAGGTACTCTTCAAGTTATCTGATCACAACCCCTCACACATGCCAAGATCATGAATGAGAAGAAAAGGCTGAAGAATGAACATGAGACAATGAAGGAGACATGACTCCTGAATGTAATTTTGTATCCTTAATTGCATCCTGGAACAGCCAAAAAAGACTTCAATGAGAAAAAAAAGTTGTGAAATGGGAATAAAGTATGTACCTCAGTCATAAGTACTGTATCAATGTTCATCTCTTGCTTTAGATAATTAAATATTTTATGCGACATATCAACATTAGATGAAGTTAGTTAATTGTATATGGGAACACTCTTATTTTTGCTGCTTTCTTGTGAGTCTAGAATGATTCCAAAATTAAAAATTTATAATCATAAACCGTATAAAGTTGTGCTGATTGTGGACAGAATTGCACAGGACAGCGTCAAAGGTACCTACAATGAATGTTTTGTGCTTATGTATTTCAAAGGTACAGGGTTATAAGATGTTAAATAGCATTTGGAGGTGTACTTGAGAATTTTCCTCAATGTTTTAAGCAACAGGAACAGAAACATATTAGCCTTATGCACTCCAGAATTCAAGAGAGTAAACAGCAGACCAATATCCATCATTGATTTCCCTTACTCAAGAGTTTAGACAGTAAGGGAAGAAATCCTAACTTTCTGCTAGGAAATTATTTTGTCCTGGAATTGTTTGCAAGGAGTTTTAAGACCATCGCATTTTGATTCTCTATAAACTGAATTTGAACTGTCCTAATAGACTTACTCATTATCACTAGCAAAGAGGAAGAGGAATATTTTTATTATACACTATTTTATCCACCCCCTCTAAATGATTTAACAAGTCTTTCAAACTGGTTAGAATGCTCTTTCTTGTAAATAATAGGAATTTGCCAAGCTTCATAAAGACAGACAAATATGATGCACTTATACCATTATTTTCTCAATAAGAGCCTCTGAGGGATATTAGTAATCAGTTTACGACACAGATTCTGAGCTTTCTCCAATTTGCTCCATAATCTTTCACCATGAAGTACTCTCGGTAGCTGACTAACTGTAAGAGTTTGCTTGTGACATGAAAAATATTAACCATTCCAGATATAGTGTGATTAAAATGAGTTAAAAATTTTAAAAAGCCCAAATACTAATCAAAGCATTCTAGTTAATAACTTACAGAATTTTTATGCTTTCATATTCTACTTTACTTAGGATAAGTGCTAAATAGTACAGTACATATACAGGCATTATAAAGTATCAATAATTACATAAATAAAAGATTCTCTTATTGGAATATTTAAGAAAGTCAAAGGGCTGGTGAGGAAGCTCAGTGAACTAACCACCTCCTTAGGCAAGTGCAGAGACTGGGGTTCAATTCTCAGCACCACATGCTACACAGGCTCCCCCCAGACTCACTGGACTGGCCACCAAAACTGGGTGCAGTGGCGCACTCCTGCAATCCCAGTGCTGGGGAGACTGAAAACAGGAGGATTACTGCAAGTCTGAGCTGTGTAGTGAGACCCGGTACCAAACACACACAAAAAAAGAAAGTGAAGCATACAAATACATTTCCCTAATATATTTTAGTAATCCTTTGTTTTCTTACCGTTTACCCAATCTTTCTTTTTTTCTCATGTCATCTTTAAACATCCATCTCTATGGAACACAATCAAGGTTAAAGCGTGAGTGATTCCTCGTTCAGGGAATGACTAAACATTGCTTCAAACCTCAGATAATTTATCAACAGAAATGTAAAACTTGAGAAATGAATACTTAATAAGAACTATTACTGGGTACTCCCAGATAACAAGGGAGGGGTGAGGGCCCTTAGCTAGGGCATAGCAAACCTGAGATTTAAAATAGGCAAGTATCTTAGTCCTGCAGCTATGATGGCTCACATGTTTCTTCACTTCCTTCATTCCTGAGGTATTGTATTCTTTTAATTTCTGTCTTATTTATCATGTTACACCTCTATTTGACTTCTAGGTTTTCTCTGGGCTGGTTCTAGGCTATTTTCTTTTTTGTAAACACCAAGTGATGTCCATTCTAAGTGCCCTACTTCCCGTCCATGTGTCAGTATCATCAATAATTTCACTTCTACTTCTCTTCTGAACAACTGCTGCATTTGACTTTTGTGCTTGGGCATGTCATAGGCACTGAAATTAATGTGAAGTTTCCTCCAAGAACTAAAAATAGAAATTCTACTTGATATGACTAGCTATCCCTCTTCTAGGTATTCTCTTAATTAAGGATATTGTATTACTGTAATACATTCACAACCACTATTGTGGTGGCACAATTCACAGTAGTTAAGTCATGGAAGTGGCCTATATTGCTACCAGCAGATGGAAGGATAAAGGAAATGTGGCATACATAATGGAGTACTATTCAACCTCAAAGAAGGATAAATTTGAGTCATTAATAGAAACATCAGTGTACCTTTTGTCCTCAGAGTTAAGTGAAACCAATCTTTTGTGTGAAAAACCAAAGTACAAACAACTTAAAGAGAAAAAACGACAAGATAAGAAACAGGAAGATAGACTGAAGGTAGAAAGCAGATCTGAGGATGGGGAGAGAAGCAGGAGGAGAAGCACTGGAGAAGGAAAAGGACCTAGTTGTGATATGTACATGGACCAGCTTTCTACAGTGAGTGTATTTAGCATGCACTGCAAAATAAACTAGTAGAAAACTTTGTGAAAGAAAAGTAAGTACTTAAGCTTTATTTCTTTATCTCCACCCCAGGCATTACACGTCAATAAATACTGAAAAACAAACCTGGGAACCATCCTTCATCCTGATATCTGACTCATTACTAGGTGGAACTTTATCTCCAGCATCCATCTGAAGTCTAGTCTGTTTATCTCCACTATCTTCATTTTAGTTCCTGTCACCATTTCCTCCATCAAGATTGCTTCAAGTACTTCCTAAATGATCTCCTATGTTTACTCCACTGCACTCTTGCGGTAGAAATGAGTGTTGTAGGTAAAATTCTCCCTGGTAATGCATCAGTTTCTCGTACTATTTTAGTATGTGAGAAAAATGAAGACCAATTGTTGAAGTTCGCTTTATATATGCTGTTACAGTGAATTAAAAGCCTCTATGTTGACACAAAACTGTGGCCAGCATAACCCTCCAAACCCAGAGCTGTCCTTGACCCTGGTGGCAAGAATGAGTCTCTTAATTCTTTTTTTTTTTGTCTTTTTGAGACAAGGTCTCGCTATGCAGTTCAGGCTAGCCTTGAGCTCACTTTTGTAGCCCAGACTGGTCTCGAACTCACACCGATCCTCCTGCCTCAGCCTCCCGAGTGCTGGGATTATAGGCATGAGCCACCACACCCGGCTGAGTCTCTTAATTCTACAAGTGAGTATTGTAGGAAATTCTATAGCTTTTATATTATTGGTGCGTGTATGTGTGTGTTTGTGTGTACCCACATGTGTGGCCGTACCCATGAGTATGTGGGGGAATAAGACAAAAAAAAAAACCCAAAACAAAAAGCAAAAGCCCAACAAGAAGAACAACAATAAAGAACTCCACCAACCCATAATTGAGACCTGAAATCTAAACTGGAAGGTGGCTGTATGTAATAAAGCACTAATCCTTTATTAGGCTCCTAAAGTCTAGGTTTTATGGTTTAGTGATGTTTTCATTATTTCAGAGACTCAGCCTCCCTTTTCTCTAAGGCATTACAAAAGCTTCCATAGAAACAGCATGAATACCATACCAAGAGGAGGCAAATAAAACCAAGAAAAATGTGCAGTGAGCTAGTCAGTAATGGAAGGTGCAAAGGATATGCGGCTAATGTTAAGGAGTCATTAAGACGTTTGGACAGTCTGCAGCCAGGAAGAGATCTGGGTGCCCACAGGCTCAGGCTCCCAAGTCGGTACCTCTTTCTGTTACCATCCCTGCATTTCTCTGCTTTGTAACTTTAATGTGAAAATGCAAGTGCTTCCTTCAAAAAACTGGATTTCATTTAAAATCAGTATGGTATCATGATCTACCTATCTGCTTAACCTCAGAGGAAAAATGATATGAAGGATCATTTAAGCATGTTTTCAAATTCTACAATTTTAA
>PVJA010046091.1:0-15284 GCA_004027025.1 Myocastor coypus | reverse complement strand
ACAATCCACAATGTATATGTGTATCATGACATCAGTATATCCCACTGTGGTCAGGACTTATGATTTTCTTTTGTTTTTTGTTTTTTTTTTTTTGTCTTTTTGAGACAGGGTCTCACTAGTTTTTGTGATTAATCACTATGTTTAAATTATATTTGATTTGTAGCAATGAGAATACATAATGCATATCAGGTATTTATATTCCAAATCATAACTGTAGCAAAATTACAGTTTTGAAGTAGCCACCAAAATTATTTTTTGGTTTGGGGTCACCACAACATGAGGAACTGTACTGCGGGATCACAGCATTAGAAAGGTTGAAAACCACTGGGCTAGGTTCACCCTGAGACTCTGTGTCATTAAAATATCCACAAATCCATACCACTAGTTGTTAAACATAAAAGTTAAAAAAAAAAAAAAAAAAAAAAGGGCTAAAACAAAAATTACCTTGAAGCCTTCAATAACAAGCACTTATTCGCCTCTCCAAATTCAAACTCAACACTAAGGGGCAGAGAGGATGAGTTCCATGTGGGCTGGAAGACCACTGACTACTGTGGTGCCCACTATAATGTGGACTTTTCCTAAGCTTTTTTCTGTATGTTAAAGCACGTAAATACGTTCTGTAATAGTGGAACTGACAGAGTTAGGATAGGGATAATATATGCACATGTTTTAGAAAATTTTAAAGTAAAGCCAATAATCTATTATTTTTTCCAACATGCTCAATATGTGTAACAAATTTCTTTAAAATGTCTTTGCTTTTGCTTTTTTTTTGAGACAGTTTCATTACGTAACCCAGTCTGGCCTTAAACACGCAGTGATCCTCTCGCCAACCACTGTGACGCCTGTGCGCTGAGTAGCAGAACACAGCTCTTCCCCTCCAGAGACCTGGCTCCCCACCCCTCGTTACCTTCTGTCTCCACAGCCCAGCATTATCAGGTCATCCCGCAGGGAGCTGGTCTGTGCCTCCACGATCCTCATCCTTTGCTGAAGCACTGCGACTGCGTCGGAAGTGGAAGTGTCGAGGTGAGCCGGAGAGAAGACCGGCCTGCATACCGCCATGTCCATGCGCATCTGCAGGGACAGTCACAGCATTACTGCGGGGCCCAGTCACCGCCCAACGGCACCACTGGCTTGCTGCACTCAGGCGTGGCTCTGGGTCCTACTTGGCTGGGTAGAAGCATTAAGCAGCAGCCGGTCGTTCACCATTCTGCTTTTCCCTCTCCCCTGATGAGCAACATCCCAGGCAGGTCTGCCACCAGGCAGGGTCCTGGAGTGAGGCTGAGGTGGCCAGGACCTGCACCCATCTGTGTCACACAGTGTAGGAGCCTGAGCCTGCCAAGCGGCTGGTTATTGCATCACAATCCAGTCTGCCCTGCTGCTAGCTACTATGAGTCACCTCCTGGGACTCTGTGCCAAGGGACTCACCTTTACCCCTGGGGAGTGGAGTATTTTCATTACAATGTTATTTTAAGCTAACCTTTGGAAAGAGTTCTATGCTTAGATCTCAGAAGAGATGTCATCAAATATCTGATCCGCCAACTAAATAGTCCACATCGAAGCAGCAATTAATAAGCAAAATACAGCCTTACTTCACAGTAGGAACAAGGACCCTGCTGCAGTGGACGACACAACATTTCTGGGGTCCATGCCCAGACCTCAGGGAAAGCAAGTCAGAAAAGTGAAGACAGATGTCACCAAGATGACTGACTGACTGTGCCTGGTGCACATCTTGCCACAATAAGGACCAAGACGAACAATGACATTTCTACAAGTGTACTTGAGGACAGTGGCAAGGACAAAGCAGAGATGTGAGTGACAGAGAGGTTGCAGGGACACACAGTGAGTTCAGGAACTAAGCCCACAGCAGCTACTAAGCCACTCTGCCAGTTCAGATCAGCTTTGAACCCCAGGGACCGCACAGACTGGGAAAGGCTGGCAGGGGGTCTCTCAAGGTCCTGCAATGTCTGCTTCTGGGAAGCCTGCAGCCTCACAGGCTCTTATCCCTGAGGGAAGCTCTGAGGATAATCACTGCCACATTGCCCAAAGACAGAGGCCAGCAGGGTTATGCCCTCCCCAGTCCAGCCCTCCTAGCAGTGGTCTGCACATTGCCCGCTTGTGACAGGCATCAGACCTTGACAGCGAGCCCACTGGGCCTTCCAGAGCAGCACCATCCCTGCACAGCCCTGGGAAAGGGACAGGGGCCCCATGTCCATGCCCAGAGGGTCCCTGCTCTGAGCCAGCAGGAAACCCACAGTGCTGAGGAGGCTGCACTCCCACAAACCCAGCAGCACAGCCACTGAGGCAGCATGTGCCACTGAGACACTCACAGGCGGTGCCCACCTGCAGCCAAAACCAGGGCAGAGCCCAATGCTGCCCCAAACACACCTCCAGGAGAAAGTCTCTTTCTATGCCAGCTGCCCTTCACACTGACAGAGGCAGCTCATGTCCCTGATATGCAAACATCAACAGAAGAACACAGAAGCATGGAAGAGTAGTAAGATGGGAGGAGCACAGCAATTCTGCAACCACAGATCCCAAAGAGGAAAAATCGACAGGTTGCAGGAGACATAATTCAAAAATAATGATCTTAATGAAACCCAATGACACAGATAATTCAGTAAAATTAGAAAGCATTCATGATATGAGTGTGAAATTTAACAAAGACACGGAGATCACTGAAAAGAACTACACAGAAACCTTAGAGCTGAGGAATTCAATAAGTGACGTAAAAATACAGTTGAGACAACAGGTTAGATCAAACAAAGGAAGGGATTTCTGAGCTTAAAGACAGATCTTTTGAAATAATCCAGGGGAAAAAAGAAGGAAAATGCAGGAAAAAGAATGAGGGAGAGAAGAAGGCTGGATCGTTCTGAGACTTGCACAACATCACTTAACAAATACTGGCAAAATGTGAATGTCAGAAGGAAAAAACACATTAAAATCAATGAAATAATAGCTGAAGACTTTCTAAATTCTGGGAAAAGTATCTATCTATCTATCTATCTATCTATCTATCTATCTATCTATCTACTTATCTACAGATCCAAAAGGATCTCAAAATATATTCCTCCTCTAAGGCACATTATCTTCATTTTATCAAAAAAGACAAAGAATTCTAAAAACAGCCACATGTACTTGCTGATACACTGTGTCACCTTGAGAAGTTTACACGGCTACCTAAGGGAGTCAGGGTCCTTGTCCTATAAACATCCTCATTCTGTGCAATAGGACAGCACAGAGAGTGTGGGTGGAGAGCCCGCAGACAACGTAAGAGAAGGAAGCGGCTATCTCCTCTTTCTCTTTGCTCCGGCCATTTTGCTGTCTTCTGCCAGCTTGAAGCCTCCACAAGCTGTGAGCTAAGTAAGCCTTTCCTTTCTTAATTCTGAGCATCAGATATTTTGTCTCAGCAATAGAGAGTAAAGTAATTGAGACAGCAAACAAAAACATCAAATCACACATAAGGAAATCCCCATTATATTAACAGCAGATTTCTCAGCAAACTCTACCAGCTGGAATGGGATGATATAGTCAGTCCTGAAAGAAAAACAAACAAACAAAAAACCCCAACAAAACAACTATCAAATATGAATACCATATGCAGCAGAGATATTCTTTGGATATAAAGGAGAAATAATTTTTCTCACAAGAAGAAACTGAGGAAGTTGACTATCACCATACCAGTATTATAAAAAATATATAAGAAGTCCTGTATGAGAAGAAAAAAGGTAGCAAAGAATAAAACTCACTGGTAGGCACATAAAAGAGAGAAAAAGCTATCAAACTTTATCTACACAGAAAACCAGCAAGCCACAAATGAACAAGAAAGAAGAAAGATGTATGGATTCACAAGAGAAAAATTAGCAGTATGATAGGAGTGGCTCCTTACTTATTAACAAATTTCATGGTAAGTGGATTTAATTGTCCAGCTAAAAGATTTAAATTGAATGAAAGGATTTTAAATATAAGATCCAATAATACACTATCTAATCAACTTCACCAGTAAAAGAAAAACAGACTGAAAGGAACACAAAAAGACATTTCATGCACATATAAACCAGACTAGAGCAAGAATGGCTGTGTTTCCATCACATAAAACATGCTCAATTAAATACTGCGTGCAAAGGAAATGAAATTATTCTACGTGTGTTATCAGATAATAGTTCAGTGAATTTGGAAATCAATGGCAAAAACCCCCCACAAAAAATGCATAAACAAGCTGGGTGTGGTGGTGCACACCTGTAATCCCAGTACTGGGGAGGCTGAGGCAGGAGGAACAGTGCAAGTTCGAGACCAGCCTGGGCTACAAAAGTGAGCTCAAGGCCAGCCCGAACTACATAGTGAGACTGTGTCTCAAAAAGACTAAAAAAAAAAAGACAAACACAAGGAATGCAGGGGACAGTTCAATATATGCAAATGATAAACATACCATATTAACAGAGCCAAGGGCAAAAATCATATATTCATCTCAAAAGATGCAAAAAAAAAAAAAGCGTTTGACAAAGTGTGGCACCTATTCATGATAAAACTACAGAAAATCAGAATAGCTGGTCTTTATCCCAATCTAATAAAAGTCATTTATGACAAATCAATACTCAACATCATACCAAATGGACAAAAACTGAAAGCTTTCACTCAGGAACAAGACAAGAATGCCCGTTGTCTCCACTGCTATTCAACATAGTCCTAGAAACTTTAGCAAAAGCAATTAGACAAGAGAAAGAAAGAAAAGGAATGATTGTAAAGGAAAAGTTTAAATTATCATTATCTGTAGATGATAAGGTACTCTACACAGAAGATCCCCCCCAAAACTGCTAGATTTAATAAGCAAATTCATCAGTGTGGCTGGGTACAAAGCCAACACTCAAAAATCCATAGCCCTTCTATACACCAATGACAATTTATTCTCATTGAGGAATTAGGGAAACAATACTTTTCACAATAGCAACCAAGAAAAATTAAAAAAGAAATACCTAGGAAT
This sequence comes from Myocastor coypus, assembly GCA_004027025.1. NCBI lineage: Eukaryota > Metazoa > Chordata > Mammalia > Rodentia > Myocastoridae > Myocastor > Myocastor coypus. The sequence goes on along the minus strand of PVJA010046091.1, from coordinate 10,306 downwards.
CAATTTTACAAAGGATGTACATGACCTCTTTGTTGAAATGAACACTGTATTATGAAAAGGGAGATGGAAGCAGGTATCAGAAAATGGAAAGAACTCCTTATTCTTGGATAGGAAGAACCAATATAATGAAAATATCTGTATTTCTAAAACCTACACATATTTAATGCAATTCTGATCAAAATTCCAACAGTATATCTCACAGAATTAGAGAAAACAATTCTAAAATTCATTTGGAATCAAAAGATGTAGTATAGCAAAGGCAATCCTGGGCAACAGGGTAAGGCAGGGTGCATCACAATCCCTGACTTGAAATTCTACAAGACTGCTGTGACATAAGCATCACGGTACTGGCAAAAACAAAAGAAAAAGTCCTGAGGATCAGTAGAACAGATCAGAAGATACAGAAATAACTCCAGACATACTCAACCACTTTATCTTTGACAAAGATGACAAACACATTCTCTGGAAGAAAGACAGCCTCTTTGATAAATGCTGGAAAAACTGGCTCTGCACATGCCAAAAAAATAGGACTAGAGGTTCCATTGGACCAGAGGTTCCATTTGACCCAGCAATTCCCCTTCTTGGTATCTTCCCGAAACAGCTAAAAGCATCATATATGCTTCAGCACCATAAAACACCACCCATGTTTATAGCAGCACAATTTTTTAAATTCAAAATACTTATTTTAAATTTAACAATGGTTATATTACATATTTTCATCATCGGATCAGTTCAGATTAATAGATATAGGTATATAAGATTGATCAAACAATTAAACATTAACACTTTCAATAAACATTACTTTTTTTTTTTTTTTTAACAAGTTGACACACTGCATATTGTCCTCACAATAGTTATGCAGAGCACAGGGTGTGGAGATGACACACCTTCCAATTGATGTTCGTACAGAAAGAAAAAAGTTCAGAGTTCTTACATTAGGGAGACTATGATATTTACACACGTAGGTCTGGTTTATTTCACTAATGAGTATATGTTCAATATATATCCATTTATATGTGAAGTCTTCCAGCTTATCATTCTTTACAGCTGAGTAATATTCCATTATATAAAAATACCACATTTTCTTCAACTATTCTTCAAATGATGGGCATTTTGGTCGTTTCCAAGATTTGGCTATTACAAATTGAGCTGCTATAAACATAGGTGCACAGATATCGCTATGGTATGATGTTTTCAGTTCTTCTGGGAAAATTCCCAGTAGGGGGATAGCTAGACTGAATGGAATTTCCAGTTCTAGTTTTTAAAGGATCCTCCACACTGCTTTCCATAATGGTTGGACCAATCTGCATTCCCACCAGCAGTGGAAAAGGGTTCCTCTTTCCCCACAGCCTCTCCAGCATTTTGCTGATTGATTTCTTTATGATAGCCATCCTTTCTCAGGTGAGATGGTATCTAAGTGTTGTTTTGATTTGCATTCCACGAATGGCTAGCGGTGTGGAGCATTTCTTCATGTATTTATAGGCTTGCTGAATTTCTTTCTCTGAGAAGTGTGTGTTCATCTCAGATGCCCATTTCTGGATTGGGTCTTTGAATTTTGGAAACCTAATGGTTTTTAGTTCTTTGTAGATTCTAGGTAGAAGACCTTTGTCTGAGTACTTATAAGTTAAAATCTTTTCAAAAATTGTGGGTTGTCTTTTCACTCTGTTGGTAATTTCCTTTGATGTGCAAAAACTTCTTAGCCGGAGGAGATCCCATTTGCTGATGCTTTCAAGTATAACAGCACAATTTTTAATAACTAAATCTGGGGAACATATCAGATACCCATCAATAGGTAAACAGATTAGGAAAATGTGATCTTTTACATATAATGGAGTATTACTCTGCCAGGAAGAAGGATGGGACATTTTAGCTAAATGTAAGCATGTTGAGACCTTAGGTTTTTTTTTTTTTTTTTTTTTTTTTGTCTTTTTGAGGCAGGGTCTCGCTATGTAGTTCAGGCTGGTCTTGAGCTCACTTCTGTAGCCCAGGCTGGTCTTGAACTCACACTGATCCTCCTGCCTCAGCCTGCCAAGTGCTGGGATTATTACAGGCGTGTGCCACCACGCCCGGCTCGAGACCTTAGTTTTAAGTAAAATAAATGAGACACACATATTTAAATATTGGATTATTTCTCTTGTGTGATAAACTGAAAGTGTAAACAAGGGCCATAGTGGATGACAGACATTGGGAAGCAGGGAGAAAATGCTCCAGTGGGAAGGGGAACAAGACCATAAAAAGAGGTAAGGGATCCAATCAAGCAGAAATGACAATTATAAATGTAGATTCCTAATTTGCATGGCAGGCATTAGCTCTGCTGGGAGAGATGAGCGCTCACAGAATGCTGGCTGGGGACTTCTGTAGCCTACTCTCATCGAGGAACATCAGTGCCAAGTTGAATTCATGCTCCAGGGGCTAGCAGACATGGACAGAGCATACACTGCTCTCTCCAGTACACACCAGATCCCAGCTGCCAAAGCCCCTAGTGTTCCATGTCACTGCAGACGCTGTAGTGACAACAGCTTACTACACATTTTAGGAAAAGTAGAAAAGCAGAGTTTGAAAGGCCTGGTGTTTATGGAGCTTGGAATGCCAGCTGCGCCCATGCAGCCATTACACGTCGTGCACATGGACCAGGCCGCCACACTGTGACCCATACGGAGGTATGGTTATCTCAGCAATAAGGGAAAAACACCTGAAATGAGGTTTACTTGGATTTTCTTTTATACTTAAAGGATTTCCTTAAAAGCAAAACATATCAGCCCCCACCCAGTTAGGGTGGTTGGGGGGCTCAGGCGGTCACCACAGGCTCCTTTGTCCTCTCCACAGAAGGTGAACAGCCTCCTGCCCAGCCTCCTGGAAGGTGCAACACTGTCCCCCAAGGGGGGGTCTGGGGACAGTATTTCTGACAAAAAGGACAGAAATGATGGCACCTGTCTTCACAATTCTCCCTTAGGATGCCAGAGTTAAGGGCTCTCCTCAGGCTGCCATGCAGTACCTCACACTTAAACATAAACAAAGAGCCCAGGACCCAGAGACACAAGGGCGAGCATGGAGAAGCACGGCTCACCTCACAGGTTTTGGCAAAAGCAGTCATCTCCAACCTCTGCTCATGCAAGAGAAACACACGGCGGTATCAGGCACCAGTTGGTGGAAACATAAAGCAGCAGTGCCAGAGGGGACCCTGCTGGGACCAGGAGGCGGCTACCATATAACCAGCAGCCTGATTTCATTCACGTCAGAAGCCAGTCACATAGTGCTAATAAAAACATACCCAAGCCTACCTTTGGGGAAAGACACAGGACAACCGAAGGTTGGTTTTTTTTTGTTTTTTTTTTTTCCCCTAACTGTTGAAATGTGCAGTTTCCTTGCGATTTCCCTAGGATGTGTATGACTTCCTTACTCTATAGATGCATGTACAGTCAGCTATAAAAACAGAAAACAGCTAACGTTAAAGTGCTTTGCTTGCTTATGCTTTGCTTGCTTATGGAAAACAATGCCTGTGTGCTGGGGTTGAAGTTGATTTGCATCAGCACAGACTAAAGCTTCTCAGGCCTCCAGCGAGGAAAAGTACTCTCACACAGAAGGAATCAACCTGGCCCTGGCCTCCATTGGGGAGGAAGTTACCAGATAACTCACCTAAGGCAGGGAGATCAAGGTGCCTGGAGTCCTGACCAGTGGCAGGCAGAGGACGGAGCTTCTGAATGAAATACTTGGCTTGCCCTGGAAATATCCTTAGGCAGGATCTTGTTTGACACATCAAGAGAGCCACTGACTCAAAAACTAAACAGGCCAAGCCAGGCATGGTGATGCACACCTATAATCTCAGCCCTCGGGAGGCTAAGGCAGGAGAATTGCCCCGGAAGGCCAGCCTGAATTGCATAGTGAGACCCTGTCACAAAAAGACAAAAAAGAAAGAAAACAAAAACAAAACAAAACAAAATAAAAAACAAAAAAACCAAAAAAAAAAAAACCAGCCTAAACTGGACAATGTAGTCTTGGAGATTTATTAAAAACTAGTAAGCGCTGGCTTAGGCAAGCACAGGGGCCAAGGTTTGATCCCTGGCACCACATACTGTGCCGGCCCTATTCCCCAATGCACTGAGACAGTGAGAGTCCAGCCGGGGTGGCACATGCCTGTAATCCCAGCACTAGGGAGGCTGAAAACAGGAGGATCATTCTGAGTCTAAGCTGCATAGTGAGACCCTGTGCATGCGCGCGCACACACACACACACGCAAAAACCTAGTCTCACGGTTAGCTGAGAGCCCTCCCCCAGCAACGCCCCATGATTATGCACCCCCAGGATGGGGAAATGAAAACCCAGCAACCTTAAGGTGAGCAGACTCCCTGGAAGCAAGGGAGGGGGCAGAGAGGGCCATGTCGCAAGAGCACAACCTAAATGGTCACTGGGAGGGTTCTCTGTATCTGGGGACATCGAAGTGTTGTAAAGATAGGTAAAAAGGAGAAAAGAGAAACTGTGATCTTAAAATGCTTTTAAAGAGACTGCAGCTTCAGGACAAAGTCACCCATAGTTCCAAGTCTGTTTTCACTTTAAGTGCTGCTTTTCTTTTACTTTTAAATTCACTTCTAAATTTCCAAGAGTCTTAACCATACAGTAAGTTCATATGTTGGGCCTGTTTTATCTGATAATCAAATCCATAAATCCCAAAGACTTCCACTGCCAGAGAAAGTTCTCTCTCTATATCTCTATCTATCTATCTATCTATCTATCTATCTATCTATCTTTTTTTTGGGGGGGGGGGTCTCACTGTGCAGTTTGAGCCAGCCTTGTGCTTACTTTTGTAGCTCCCAGGCCAGTCTTAAACTCACAGTGATCCTCCTGTCTCAACCTCCTGAGGGCTGGGATTACAGGGGTGAGCCACCACGGCTGGTTTCCAGGACTGTATTAATAACTGAGATAACTTCAAACACACATGCAAACGATTTGGAATTTAGTTATAAAGCTAGTCTCATCTGTAGTCCACTAATGAACAACCTGACCCCATGGAAAAAGATGATCACTAAATTAGAAATAACTCCAGAAATAAATATCCCAGGTCATCTACCTTGAGGAGACTGCCAAGCTGCATAGAGTCCCCCACTCACAGGCAGGGATGGCCTCAGACCTAGGCACACCCTTCTTTCTGTACTTGTGTCTCCATAGTAAATCTACCTATGCCCTAACTAGTGTCCTGAAATGCTTCTCTATGACAATAGCCAACAAACCTACCGCCCATTCTGTGTGTGGTAGCGAGGGGTTTGAGGGTCTCATTCCCTCTTTGAGGGGACCTCCTTGGTCTGTGTCTGTGAGAAAAGACCAGGAATCCAGTGAGGGTAACCTGTTGAGCTCTGGTTTAAAGTCAAAGATTTCACTTTTATTGCAGTTACTAATATCCTTGCCTCTCCTCCCATTGGTAAGCCCAAAGAAAGGGTAACAGAAACCACTGGCCACGTGGTTAGTGAGGCAGACCCTCACTAAGGGACAACTCACAGCCCAGACTTTGATTACTGATATTCTGGCAAAGAGACAACAGTCTTAACTGTACCTCTTCTATTTTTAATAATTCTTTTTTTTTTTTTCTTGTGGGACCAGGGTTCAAACTCACAACCTTGCACTTCTCAGGCAGGCACTTGTGCCACGGAGCTATCTCCCCAGCACCAAAAGTTTTGTTTACTATTTAAAAAAATTTTTTTCCTCTTCTATTTTTGAAAAAAAACAATGTTGCCCAACGCCTACACCCCAATGTTTGGTGGCAATAACAGCATGATATATTGTTTTAAAAAGTTCACTCACAACTAATATCCACAAGGATATTGTTAAACAAATACAGATAGAAAGCATGGCATAAAAAGACAAACGTAAGAAATGTCAATACTAGGTGACTTCAAAAAGGGCAGATAGTACTTGCTACTGTGCAGGTAGGGCCCACCTCTTGGTACACCTAGCAAGTGCTACAAGTATACCCTGTTGGCTCCACGTGACAGGGCAGGGACTCTGTACACAACCACTGGAAGGTCGTCCTGTCAATAATACCATCTTTATTCACTCACACACCTAACAAATACCTCCTCAGGGTTCGCCAGGGGAAGATAATGTTACAGCCTGTCTCAGTGACAGGGTGACAATAAAAAGGAGAATAATTTAATAAGACAAGTTAACAAGTGACTATTGTAGTACAAGTGCCAGGGACCGGAGAAAATGGTACCAAACGAAAATTCCCAGTGCCTATATTCTGGTCAGCAGGCCAGGGAGGGTCGCTGACCGTAAAAATCAAAGGTCCCCATCGAAACACCCCTCCCAGAGAAACTGTCGGAGCGTGTCCCCGGGCCTGGGAGGCCGGCGTCCCTCAGGTGCGGCAGGGTCTAGGTACACTGTGGCTCCCCGGGTGCCCCCTGCAGACGCGCGGGAAGCGAGGGTGCCGAGGGTTTGGGGGTGGGCTCCGCGCGGGAGGGAAGAGGGCGTCTGGCCCTGTGGCCTCGAGCCTCCCGCCTCGTCCCCAATTCCAGGGCCCGAAGCCTCACCCGTAATCCATCACTCAGCAAACAGGACGGCTTCTGACTGAGATTCAAACCAACCCGCTTCCGGGCGAGGTCGCTCCTCTGCGCAAGAGCAACTGCAGCGAGGGATGCCGGGAAGAGCAATTTCCGGGCCCAGTAAGCTCTCTGTCCCGGCGACCCCAGGCGGAAATCCCGCGGCTCGCACGCAACGCGCAGGTGCAGTGATGACACAGCGCACATTCTCGGAGCGGAGCATGCCGGGATATGTAGTTCCTCCCTCACCCGCCGGTGGGCCACGTGGTGTTTACGTAGCTCTGGGAATTTGCCCTGGTCTTATTAACTTGGGTAAAGGAAATCGGTGTAGCAGGCCAGCCAGAGTCCAAGACTAGAACACATTTTTACTTGTAGGATCGAGAAAATTCTGCACAATAGGAAAATAACAGATTTCATTAAGGAACTTTAAAAAAATGGTAAAAACAGTTCAGCCCTACTTAAAGGAGAAACCAACCTCTTCCTCCTCGTTCGCGAAGGATAAGAGAGTAAACCATGTAAAATCTGCCTCTGTTGACTCTTCCATATAAATTATTCCTTAGCTCTTTAACAGGTAGGTTAATAGGTGTTTCTGAGTGTAAGTAGCTAAAAATGAGAAAGCATTTAAAACAATAAAACTACAGGCGTTTCTGAGTGTTGCTTTAAGTCTCTGTATTTGCGTAGAGCTTTCTGATGTGAGAACGCACTGCGTTATACTCGCTGGACTAGAGGGATGCTTGTTACTTCTCTTCCAGGGCACCGGAAGTTCTGCTCGCTTTTGCTCCTGCAGAGCTGAAAATCATGGCAGCCCTCTAATAAACGCAGTCAGACCCGAGATGTGGCCTCGTCTACTTAGCAGGTGTCTGGCTGAATGGCTCGCCATTGCCATTCTCATTCTCCTTGCTGAGCTTTGAGAACTGGAGAGTGCTCATCAAGCCAGGGCTATTAAGCTGTAGTCATCAAACTGAGCTGATCCAGTGAAAGAGAAATGAGTCCCTCATGCAAAATTCAGGCGGTGGGACCAAGGAAAACTCCCCTGGTGCAAGTATACTTCAATGCATCAATACAAAGAAACAGTTATTTTCAGTATGTATGATTTACAATGACCTCTGATTTATCTGTGTCTCTAAGAGATGATGAAGGACAGGTATATACACTCCACCGGTAACCCTTATGCTTTGAAGTAATGAAGATTTTCATCTTCCCGGATCTCTATATTAGGCAATGGTCAGTTTGTACAGAAATCATGAATTGGCAAGGCACGGCTGTCCTGATACATGTAGCTTTGGGCTTTGAGTGCCCTTAGTACTATGGCTCCTCGTTTTGAGTTAAGCACCCAGTTCTTAGCATTATAGCTGCAGGCAGCCCCTAGCTGCCACTCGCTGCTCCTCACCGTCTGGGACTCACAGCCTACTTGGCAGTTTCCTGGAGCTTTTCACCCACTTCCACTTGGCATCCCCAGGTCCCCACAGGTCGTTGCCGCTCTCTGGAGCACTTCAAGGCTATCTACTCAGCCCACTCTAGCTGTATTGGATTCTGCGGTGCAGCACAGAGGGCAGCAAGCCCACCCGGACTCCACACACCCCCAAAGGGCGAGGGAGAACCTTATATAGGGGAAGAGTTGGTCCCAGCAGGCACAGTTTTCTGCATTTTGTGAACCTATTTTGGGACTTTTGCAGTAGTTAAGAGGCCACCGGAGTGGCTGAAGGACAGAATCATCTGGAACAGTTGTGTCCCTATTGCAGTGTCAGCCCTGGGCACCTAGGACAACATCAGGCTGTCAGGGTGGCGGCTCAGCTGATCTGCCATAGACTGAGCTTCTTCACTGGCAGCTCCCAGAATTTGTGGCATGGTGAAGTCATGACAGCACTGGTTTTTTGAATTTATTTTTTGTTACTATATATTTGTCATACATCATTTATCATGGGAACTTTTAGCCGTACATCATGTATCTTAATTCTTTTTCTTTCCCATTCCCCTTCCTCCCTCCAAACCTTTCTCTCCTCCCACTTTCCCTTCAAGTCTCGTGTTTAAACTCCCCTCTGCCTTCTTTCCCTTCGCGTTCTCCCTGTGTCTTGCTCACCCTCCCTTGTTAACCAACTCTTCTCACTTTCTAAGATCCATAAGTACGGCCCTTTTAAGGACTCGCTAGGAGCAGTCATGGCGGTGTTCTCGGCCCATGGAGGCTCGGGAATTGGAGGGGTGTAGTAAGGAGCCCTGCTGCTCTCTGCTCCTCCCATCAGGCGTGCTCTTCCGGTTACTCCTCAGGCAGCAGCAGTGGCCCAGAGTGAGAAGGGAGCCTCCGAGCTGTCAGCCAAGATCAGCTCTTCTTGTCCAGGCCACTGAGGCCAGCAGCAGCCCAGAGGGATGGTGGAGCTGGACATCTTGGTCACGCTCAGCCGGCCAGGGCTTGTAGTGAGATTAGGCCCCTTGGGGCTGTCAGCGGGGCAAGGGAAGTGTCGAGCCACGCTTGGCAGAGCTAAGAAATTAATGTCAGTGTAGTGCAGTTGACTACACAACTGGCTCTGATTTCTCCAGGTTGTTCCCCAGAATTCTTCTGTTCTGAGGTACGGTTCAAGATCCTACATTCCATTTATTTGACAATCACTTTTTGTCTTTAATGACCTGGCGATGTTTTGAAGAAGCCTCATCAGTTATTTTGGAGGATGTCCTTCAACTTAGTTTGTCATGCTTTCTCATGACCCAATAAGGTTATGGACGTGGGGAAGAATGCCACAGAAAGGGTGCCATGTCCTTTGCGGTGACTGATGTATCTGAAGGTACGCGATGTTCCTGTTTTATTACTGTTTAAATTAAAACTGTCACTGAAAGTGCTCCCCACTGCAGCATCACTATTCACTTCTCTACAAGAAGTGTTTGAGGAGAGATACCTTGAGGCTCTGCAAGTTCCCTATTCTTCTTAAATTGTCACCCACTTTAGCTTGCATGTCTTGCCATCAGCAGTTGTTATTTTTTTTTCAATTTTTTTATTGTTTAAATTTAACAATGGTTATATTACATATTTTCATCATCAGATCAGTTTAGATTAATACATATAGGTATATAAGATTGATCAAACAATTTAACATTAACCTTTCTAAATCCACATTATTTTTTTTTCTTTTCCCTTTCTTTTCTTTGAAAGTTGACATATTGCATATTGTCCTCATAGTCATTCTATAGAGTACAGTGTGTGGGCATGACCCACCTCCCTATTGATGTTGCTTAGGGAAAAAAAAGGAAAAGAATATACTTCTCTTTGGACTAAGAGGAAGCAGATATATACACAGTCAAAGGTTTTGCAATTGCAGTGGGCCACCAGTGAAACTTGTGATGTTGGAGGCTACTGAATCTAAGCCTCCTAAAGCTCATCTTACCAATCCAGCTCTGTGTTTCATGCATTGTAATTAAGGATTTTTTTTTCTTGCTGGGTGGTCAAGGGCAAGTCGAAGCAAGACCTGTATAACAAAATATTCTTTTTTTTGTATCTTCCAGGGTCAAATCCCCTCAGGATTAAATTTGAGACCATAGACAGTACTTTGTAGAACCGTTGTTAGTGTCAGCCTTCGGGACGAGTCACGGCCATTGCTTGGCCATTTTGCTTTCTGTGAAAGCCTGAGAGAATGTTTTTCTCTGGGTGACTCTCCTTAGACACACTGCAGTTCATTCATCCCTTTCCTCTGAGGTCCCATAATATCCTTGACCAGGAAATTTGGGACACCTCTGAGTTATAGGATATTACAGCACAGGTTCTCTTATATCCTGGGTCTTTATTGACC
>PVJA010046090.1:0-15299 GCA_004027025.1 Myocastor coypus | reverse complement strand
ACCCAAAAAAAAAAAAAAAAAAAAAAAAAAAAAAAAATATTTAACTAAACTTTGCACATTTGCTAATATAATGGTTGAAGAGATAAGAAGCCTTAAAAAAGGTGAGATAGGGGCCGGCAGGATGGCTCAGTGGTATAAAGCGCCTGCTTGGGAACGCTTGGGCAGCTTTAGGGACCGTGGTTCGATCCCCGGCACCACATGCTGCGTCAGCCCGGCCCTCAGGGCAGGCTGAGCCGGCCATAAAAAAATGAATGAATAAACAAACAAATGTTCTGAAACAAGAAAAAATAAATAAATAAATTAAAAAAAAAAGTGAGATAGAGCTAATGTCAATATATTGCTGCCAGTTCTCTTATGTCCTGAGTCCTCACTGGCCTTGAAGGGCTAGGGCTAAAATATTGGCTATCTTTGTAGTCCTTCTTTTTCTCTAACTGTTGATCTATGAACGTATGTTCTTAACCCTCCAGAAGAGAAGTTTAGCGATGCTACTACTGTATAATGTAGGTACTTGAGCTTAACATCACTGTCTTTCTGAATATCAAACATCTTGTTAGACTTAATTTGAATCAGTATTTTCCTTCAGTCATTGATATTTCAATAAATCCTTATAAAATGTGATAGAAGTGGTTACACATTTTTACACAGAAATTTAGAAATCTAAGCATATACACAATTCTAGCTAATCAATCCTATGGCATTTTTTCTTGTCTCTTACTCTCTGCTGGTACCTTTTTTTGTATTCTTGTAAGACAACCATTTACTTGAGAGAGAGTATAGCAATAACTGAAGTTACATTCGAAGCAGCATATATTTAAGAGACAAGAATGACAGGCATTCCCATAACTCAGTGGTCTTCCAAATTTTCTATTCAAGGAGATTTTGGGGCCACAGAGGAAAGGGATTGACAATGTATAGTGTGCCTAAGAAGAGTCACCTAGAGTGAAAGCATTCTCTTGGGCTTTCACAGAGAGCAAACTGGTTAAGCAATGGCCATGATTCAGCCACATGGCTGGCACTGACACAGATCTACAAAGCATGGTACATGATTTCAAGGTAAATCCTGAGGGGATTTGAGTGACCTTGGGAGATACGAAAGTTACGTGTTCTGTTATATAGGTCTTACTTTAACTTGCCCTTAACTACCCAGCAGAAAAGTTTAACCATGAGGCAAAAAATGTAAAGCTAGTTTAGTATGTTGAGCTGTAAAAGGATTAAATCAACAGTTTCTGACATCACCAGTAATGCCAATAACTTGTTATGATTATGGAATATTGGGGTATGTATACAACTACTTTTTCTTAGTTCAATGAGAAGAAAATTTTCTATCAATAATGTTTAGAAAAATTATCATGTTCACATCCTGTGCTCTAAATAACTACTATGAGGACAACAATATGCATTGTATCAATTACTGGGAATGTACTACTAATGTGTTTTGAAATTGTCGCATTGTTATTTCTTCTTTAAAAGTAATAAAAGAATAAAAGTCCTTTTACATTTTACATGATTTTAATCTGAGTATGATATATGCCATGAATTCAGATTGAGACTGCAAATAATTATCTTATGGACAGTGAAAACAATAGCAAAGGAATTTTAAGTTTAATATTTATTCCTAGGTTGTTTTCTGAGGTGAATGATGCACATTTTCTGGGTGATGTATGGAAAGAGTTTTATTTCATCACAGACCCATCAGCATTAGACAGCATCTTTAAAAATAAAAATTTTAAAGTAATAGGTCAGAAAAACAACTGCGTTGCTGCCGGAGAATTACTCAGAGCCTTGTTGATTTGCCTGAATCCATTATGAACGTCTTCCTGTTAAATCTAAGTGAATATTATCTATTTTGGATTTGACAAATGTAGAATTCATTTCTCTAATCATGGAGAGCATAAAGAGCTGCTCATTTCAAGAGCCATAAACAATTAAAATTTGAAGGAGGTCTCTTGGCTTTAAATCAAATTCAGAGTTATTATAAAATTATTATCATGATAAAACCATGGATAATACATTTGAATAATAAAATCTGCAGTGAACATTGAAGTGGGTTATGAGGATATCCCCACAGCACACATTTGAACAGTGCAATCAGGGTAACACAGTTTCTAGGTACACAAAGACCTTTTTTTGTCCACAGTATTTTTTTTTTTAAGAAAAGGGTTCTTGAGACTAAACTGTTTAGGAATTGCCACTTTAGATAAATATATTTATAATGTGGTTATGCCACTTACTACAGGTCTGTGTACTTATATAAAGCTATACTTTTTCATATATAATATGTATATACACACATACATTTATATGAGCTGTGTATTTCTACATAAGCTCCATGCACTTACATTTTTTATTTATCATTTTTTTTCTATCATTAAACTGTACATTGACATGATGATCCTTTGGTTGGACCTTGTTAAGATTTATGGCAATAAATAGCTGTGTGAAATTCATTATTTTGTGTGTATTAAATGTATTACCCAAAGGTTGATAAAGGTTTTTATTTGGTGTGATACAATTTTTATTTATATGGCACATAGACTTTTTTGAAGTCTTACCACAGAAACTTCTCTGAAATTTTATTTTATTTCTTATTTTTATTTTTATTTGTTTATTTTTTTGGGACCGGGGTTCGAACTCACGACCTTGCACTTGCCCAGCAGGCACTTGTGCCTCGGAGCTATCTCCCCAGCCCCCTTCTCTGAAATTTTAGAATCACAAAAAATTAGATTTCATGTCCATAAACTGATGTTTTTAGGAATACCAGGAATGCTGTAGCCTCTTCCACCTTGCTCCATTCTACTCAGTTTTGCACCACTTTTTGCACAGTTCCTATATGCTGAGCATCTTTTGGTTTATCCTGATGTTGGTTCTGTCATTTTATCTCTGTTTCTATATTGACTTCCACACAGAAACACACACGTACTCAAATCCTTCTGAAACAGGTGCATATGCCTGTATACACAGAGAGTTATGTCTGAACTCAGGCTTTTTCATCACAAGTCTCAGAAAGAAGCATGGCTGGTATTACGTCTACACTGGTGATGACGTAACTAAAATCTGTGGTGAAAATGGGTGAGTGTAGGAAAGATTCTAGATTTTGTTAAAACCACACCACTTTTTAACTTAGTCAAGTTTATTGGTAACTTTTAGACATATATGGATTTTAGATCACATTTGTCATCAGTAATTTGCACCTGTATATATCACATTTTAATTCTTCTGTTCTCCCCATTTCTCTCCTCCTCTTCAATCATTCTTCCACTCCTACTTACAAAAGTTTTATTTCTATTTTCTTCTTTTTTATTTTTTTAAATGATCCTTTTTTTTTTTTTTGTGGGACCAGGGTTCGAACTCATGACCTTGCACTTGCCCAGCAGGCACTTGTGCCTCAGAGCTATCTCCCCAGCCCCTCTATTTTCTTCTTTCTCCTACTTTCTTCTCCTCATTTCCCTTTCCATGTTTATAACTATTTCACAGTCTCTGTCATGCAGTTTATTTCGTATTTACACTTTCAGTTCCTCACATGAGACGTGATGTTACATTTACACATGTGTATCTGATTTATTTGACCTGAGTATGGTTGCAAAGTTCATCCATTTAGTTAGAAATGTCTCAAGTTTATCCTTCCTTATAGCTGATTAATACTCCATTATATGGAAAAAACGTGTCTTATTTCCTCATTGGTTGATGGGCATTTGGGCTATCTTCAAGATTTAGCTATTAAACACTGTGCTGCTATAAACAGGGGTGTACATACATTGCTGTGGTGTGACACTTCTAATTCTTTCAGGAAGATTAAAGTCATAATTAACAATGGACATCTGAAATGAATATATACTTTTCAGATGAAATACAAATGACAAAAAAAATATATGACAAAATGATCAGCATCACTGGTCATTTGAGAGATGCAAACTAGAATAATGAAGATTTCATCTCACTCCAGAAAGAATGGCCACTATCAAGATATCAACTAATGATAAAGGCTGGTGGGGCTCTGAAGAAAAAGGAACGCTTCTTCACCAATGGAGGAGTGTAGACTGGTGCAATCTTTCATTCTTTAGGGTGAATAAGGAGCTTGTCTGTACCAGTGGCTCAACAGACTTAATATGACTCCTAAATTGCCAAGAGCTAAGGAAAGGAAGTCCATCCTTCTCTAACTCATCCTATGCTAGTATGACTCTAGTACTCAGCATTAGATAAGTTCAACATTTACACGTATTTTGTGGTTATGTAAAGAACAGTATAAAATTATCCAAAAACCCCTTGAAGATTTCAATTATCTGGTGACATAGCGAAGGCAAGTTATTTTCATATCAGTTTTGTTGTCTATCACTTTATCATTTGCTCTCCAGCAGATTTAATCCTCAGAGACTTGTTTTAGTGGCTTGTTATCATTTGTATCTAGTTGTCCCCCCAAAGCCTCATGCAGTCATTGGGCGGGGACTTCTATAGATTGAGATTAGACTCATGAGTCACTGGGATTATGTGTTTTGTATTGATCTAGAGTTTGAGCCTTGATCCATGATCCCTGGGATTATGTGTTTTAAGTACTTCTAGGATTATTGGTGCAGCCTAAGGCCAATAGGCAGAGATGGAGAGCCTGAATGTAATATAGAGACAGAGAGACAGACTTACACTGTTGCTCTCTGCTCCCTTGGTTGGTTGCCTCTCTCACCACTCTGTTGCTGTTCCAGCACCATGAACTGGATGCTCTCTTCTCTGTTCCACTCAGCCTTGAGCCAGCCGAATATGAACGGAAACCTCCACAAACTGTGAGCTAAATAAACCGTTTCTTCCCTCATTTTGAGTGTCGGGTATTTGTCCCAGCAATGAGTAAAAAGTAATTAAGACAGGCTAGAAAAGGCAAATCAGACAAGTTGAAGCTTGCTTTATTTAGCATAGTTCTAAGAAAGACAAATATCTCACTTCCAATTAAATTTTCTTAGAGTTGACTTAGCATATTTATGAAGAGGAATTTTTCCTAATGTATAACCAGCTAAGCATTTCAACAATTTATTGTAAAAATGACAAACCTCTTTCTTATAAGTAGCAAACCATGGAAAAATAGAAGAGTGGAACACTCTGGAATTAGACTAGCAAAGAGAAGAAAGCGAGCTCACTGCAGAGGAGCATGTGAAGCCTTCTGATGCATTCCCTACAGTAGTAACACATCACGGTTTTCCATAGAGCTCCTAGACAAGACAACAGTCATTGAACACATGGTTATTTATTTTGTGATGGAGTATAGCCAATTTCAAATCTCCACAAAAAGTTTATAATTCTTATCACAAAGTGCCTTTAGCACTCGGCTTGAATGTTGCAGGGGCGGGTATGAGATAAAAACCAGATGACTGGTTGTGTTTAGACACCCTCTGATGGATTTGCGTGTAGAGACCAAAACTCTATCAAAGTCTTACACGACTGGGTAAAACTGTAGGAGTTTAACCCAGAAGTCTGAGGCCCAATAACTACAAGGTCAGCTGGGGCTGCCCTGTGCACAGCATTTTCCATATTGGCGTTGTTTTGGCTCTGTCACTTTGAGTATTGGCATGGGAACCTGTTCTTTGTGGTTTAAGAGTTTTTTTTTTAGTTGCTTATTTTTCAATTCAAGCAATAATCTTCTTTCCCTGACAGCTCTTTAGTTACTGTAGAAATGATTATGTTGTCATAAACACAGCTTTAGGATTTCAGGTTGGTGGGGAGAGGATCAGAGGGTGCTTGAGAAAAGGCCTGTGTTTCCACCCAACACGCCCACCTAAGTACTTCAGAAGGCACGGGGTAGGGGGCAGGGACAGAAGCAGCATTCTGTCCTCTGTTCTACTTTCCCAAGTTCTTTATGTGGAGTCAGATGCTTTTAATACGTGTTTCAAAAGAGTCTTCCATTTAATCTCAAAAATAAACAAACCACAGTGCTGCTCCCTGTTTTCCTCCTCAATGCAATCATTTGTTCCAATTTTCCTACCTTTGAAATCAGATGATTCAGCATCACTTTCTGCCTCAAAGGTTTGGAATGATTCAAATTGCAGAAGCTAATACTTCATTTTTCAATCTTCCTTATTTTTGTATCGCAGCAGTCTTCCCAGTTTTCTCTCATTTTCTTTTCCATTAATACCTTTTAAAATGCCCATTAGCCTCCTCCCGCCTTTGTTCCTCTTTTGTGTAAATCTCATTCTTCATTCATGTTCTGAGGAAATAAATGTTCTCTCTCATTGGTTCATGGTCCTATTTAAGCGTTCCCCACCTGAGTTCTATTTTATGCTTCTGATTCAGCAATTAGACCTTATGTGAAGCATAGCTCAGATCACATCTTTTCTAAGAGTATTTCCACCTAAACTGGCTGCTGGCCAACTCAACCCAGCTGTGTTCGCAGTGCTGCCCATTGTAATTGAACCTCTGCTCCAACAGAACTTTGAGTTGCTTCTTTCTTTTTTACCTCATTTTTTACATTTCCTCCAAAAATGTATTCACAGAAAAATGGGATTAGAGCCCACAGCTGTGTGGCTTTGAATTTCAGTTCTGCCACAGCTGTATGGTTCTATGCAGATTACACTGTACTTGATTCCTTTATCTTTTTTTAATGAGCAGAATATATTTATTGAGGGAAATAAAGCTCCCATTGGACAGACAGGAGGGGGGTCCCAAGTGGGTGTCCCCGCTCCCTTATCTTTCAAATGGGGATAATAACTATATCATGAGGATTTGGGTACAACTAACTAGGTAAATAGAGAGTAGACTTGGATTCATACTGATAATTCAGTAATATATAATATAATATAATGCAATATATACATACATGTATATATCTTTAGACAATTTTGGCCTTGTTTTGCTGATAGATGATTAGAATATAAAAGTAATGTGTAATAAATTGCTGATTTCCAAGAAAATATGTCTCATTTCTTTATCTTTTTCTCCTTCCTCATGTATACCTCCATTCATTTGTCATATTACAATTATAAAATATATAAACGTGCAAATATAGCATTCAACAAATAAATACCCACATATGGTTGTCCACATACAGCTTAAACACCTCTAAGCATCTGCCATGATTGCACTGGATATTCATGCAAAAAAGAGCTTTGTTTAAAACTTAGATGTCATCTTCAACATCCTTTATCTCATTCCTTTGCTAGAGCTGCAGACATCCTGAATTTTCTCTTGATCATCATTGTTTTCAGGTTTAATGAAAATATATACATGTATATATCCATACAAAATGAAAAGCTTGCCTCCACATACTTTTTTGTTATTTTTTATTAGCATGCATTTTGTATACATGATGGTTACATCGTTTATGTGGAGGATACCCACATACCACATCTTTTAAAGTCCTTTGGTGCAATATACACTGCTTATATTCTTGCCATTTTGTTCACTGCCTCTAGTTGGGTTATTGCAAGCGCTGTCACATTGCTCTGTTCCATTCATATCTATTGTAGTATTGCAACTGCAGAACAAGTTATCTCTAAGTTCAGAGATGAAAGCTGATTTTAGAAGTTGAAAACTCTGGAACTAGAATCAGCCCAGTTTCTTGATCTTGAGATATTCTGAGAACTTTGGAGAACTGGGGTTTCTTTCTTTGAAAGATGCTGCTTACACTAAAGTAACCTATTAAACTCAAACAGTGTTTTGATATCCAGGCCTTGGATTTTTCTACAGAGGGATAATTTGGTCTTATGAATAACTGGTGTGTAAGCATAACACATATCTTTAGGGACTTCATCCTTTTAGAGTTCTAGGAGAGTCAAATAAGGCAAAACATGGAAAATGACCTTTATCTGGCTATTTGGAATTGTATTATTTGGAATATCATTAGCAAATAGTTCTTGTTCTTCATTACAGGATTTTAAGACGAGGCCATGACACTTCACTGCTTAATGGAAATGAATAAATGTGATTATGTCATTTTTTGTTTTTTACTTTTTATTTGTAATAGATTAAATATAGTTATTACTTTATATTGTATAAAGGTTAAACAATAGTTCATATATTTTATTAAGTAAGTAGTAAATTGAAATTACATGCTTGATGAAATTAAATTTGATGCCCACAACAACTCTGTGAGGGGGAGACTTTCACCCATCTTATAGTGTATTGAATTCAGTGTAGTCAATGTAGCAAATGCACGAAAGCTATAGGTTTATCTTTCAATTAGATCCCAGCAACGTTAGCACAGCAACTGAATAAGTAGAAGAATGGTGCAGGATCTGTACATTCAGAAATTAGAATTGGATTTAGAGAGAAACTGGACGGTGATTGATTGTTTTTTTTTCCTTATTTCAGAGCCTCTGTTTATTCACTTATTTTCTTGGCTGGCTCAGCCCGCCCTGAGGGCGGGGCTGGCACAGCATGTGGTGCCGGGGATCGAACCGTGGTCCCTGAAGCCGCCCAAGCTTTCCGAAGCAGGCGCTTTAGACCACTGAGCCATCCCGCCAGGCCCTTTTTTGTCTTTTTGAGGCAGGGTCTCGCTATGCAGTTCAGGCTGGCCTTGAGCTCAGTTTTGTAGCCCAGGCTGGTCTCGAACTCGCACCGATCCTCCTGCCTCAGCCTCCCGAGTGCTGGGATTACAGGTGTGCACCACCACACCCGGCTCCTTGATTGTTATTTTAAAAGGCATACTTAGCATTTCACTCCAAGAGTCTGTTTTTCCCCCGTACAGATTTGGATCAAACATCAGTAAACTTTCTTATGGAATTAATGGGGAATGCTTTGAAGATTTTCATCTCTTAAGTATGAAGGATTTAATGAGGATTGGGCTTTGATCAATACTCTTTGAATAAGTATAGGATATTACATAGATTTTTAGGTAAATCAGTTCTATTTTTTTAAAAAAAATTTAAAATACGCAATTATTTATTACCATGATGAACAGTTTGGTCCAGACTGAAAACTATATTCAGAAGGGTGGCCCCTCAAACTGGGGTGATAATTAGTATAATATCTCTGCAAAATGAAAAGGAGGCAGTGTGAATCCTATTATTGAATTAGAAATTAGGTTGGAAATCTCATTTTATGGGTAGAGGAATGGAGAATCTTTGGAAAACGTCAAAGTAAGGGTTAAATATGTATTGCTTAATTATCCATTGTAAGAACAGTTTAATTATAAAAATGTTATATGAGTTTAAGGATTTTTCCATTATCAGTGGTGACCCAAGAAAATCTTAGTAGGCAAAACTTTGGGAACAACTGTAGTGCCAATTAGAATGGCTGCCACTTGC
This sequence comes from Myocastor coypus, assembly GCA_004027025.1. Classification (NCBI taxonomy): domain Eukaryota; kingdom Metazoa; phylum Chordata; class Mammalia; order Rodentia; family Myocastoridae; genus Myocastor; species Myocastor coypus. The sequence goes on along the minus strand of PVJA010046090.1, from coordinate 6,078 downwards.
TTTTTAATCTAACCCAATCATTGACTGGATGCACATACGGATGATAGCTGCTGACTACAGCCATAGAAAGATTAATTTCCTGTTTTGAGTGACTAGAAAAAGGGAGGGAAAAAGGAGTTAAATTTCTTTTTTTTTTTTTTTTTGTCTTTTTGAGACAGGGTCTCGCTATGCAGTTGAGGCTGGCCTTGAGCTCACTTTTGTAGCTCAGGCTGGTCTCGAACTCACACTGATCCTCCTGCCTCAGCCTCCCGAGTGCTGGGATTACAGGCGTGAGCCACCACGCCCGGCTAGGAGTTAAATTTCTAAATGGATAATAATATTAAAACATAACACTTGAAAACACTTGCTTACCTACTACTGCATGCCAGACACTGTGTCTACATGCACTACATGTAGAGGACTTTCATTCTTTAATCATGATTCTGAACTACATAGTGAGACCCTGTAGCAAACAAACAAACAAACAAACAAACAAATAAATAAACAAAAACTTTGTTTCAAGCTCAATTAATGGGAAGATCAAGTGTGACCTGGATACACTTTGTGGCAAGTACTAGTTTGTAGGGACATTTAAAATTTATAGTTATTTATTTATTTATTGTACTTAAGGTGAGATCTATAGGCTCTAATGGAAATATTGGATTTGGTTATAATATGTTACATAATACGTTGATATACTGTATTCTCTCTTTAAAAGAAAAACTATACTTTTGAATATTTATTTATTTATTTGCTACCTGGTCTCACTGTGTAGTTCAGTCTTGGAGTGATCCTCCTGTTTCAGACTCCCCAGCACTGGGATTATAGGCGCGCATCCCCACACTAGGTTTCAGGGTAGCATGGCATGCCCCAGGGTTCCAGGCTGGCCCAGCATGTGGCACCAGAGATCGAACAGAGGAACAGGTGCTTATGCCACTGAACTGTCTCCCCAGCCCAGTGCCTCTGAATTTTGAGACACCTGTGTCCGTAGGAGTCTGCAGATATGTTCTGACTCATTTGCTCTGCAACAATCTTCTGAGTTTGGGATTAGTATCTCCATTGTATAGAGAAAGAAATTAAAACAAAGAGATTAGTAAAGAAATACTTATCAGCACTGGCCACTTTACAGCTTCTGATTCTCTGGCAAGAAAATCCTAAAAAACACGACTTTGTAAAGGTTCTGCTACACCATCCTACACCACGACACCTGTCAGATGCACCAGATGGGAAAGGGATCACCTCGTCTACTATAGGTGCTACCTCTGGAATTCGTTATCATATTTCTGTTACTATTTTTAGGTAATTCCAAACAATTAAAAAAATTTCCTATTTAAAATTTTTTTTTTCCCAGCATCTAACGGTGAGGAAAATGAAGCTATAGAACACTGTTATCTCTGAAACTGAGATATAAATTACAAGTATTTCTTTGAGTTTGTTCCTCTGCGGAAACACTGTAAGGTTGCCCTCCGTGGTAGAGCCCCACGATGCAGTAACAGAGAAATCACCAGAGGGGAAAGCCGACAGCCCATGGTGGGACTGTCTCACGCGTAGCCATCTTTCTTTTTGCTCACCGTGGCCTCCACATCCACCCTTGGTCACTGTATATATGTTAAGTCTGCCTCACTATTCTGTAGAAAAATACAGAAAAATAGCTTGGAACAATTAATTCACAAAATTAACACTTAATGCCTGGCACAACCATAATATATTCTTAAGTCATAGCACACTATTAATGCCACTGAACCTGGTGCATATGTATAGTCATTATGGACCCTAAAATGTAGGCATCTATTGAAGTTTATCCCATTTTTATGTATTTATTGTTTTGTATTTTAGGGAAGGGTTTACAGGGTGCTCAGGGTCTCACTACTAGATCGGAGTCGTAGTGATCCACTGGTTTACAGCCTCCTAAGAGCTGCGATTACAGGCTCCAGCCACCCCGCCCAGTCTCAATTTCCCTCTCCGTGCACCCCTGGGCGGGGCCAGCACAGCAGGCCTGGGGATTGAACCCTCCGCCTCTGCCCCTGCTTGCAGGTGCTTTACTCTGCTGAGCTATTCGGCAGGTCCAGTTTATTCCTTTTTTAAATTAAAGCATAAACATCAAAACAGTTATGTATTTGTATCAATTTCTAGTGCGTTTCTATGTGTAGCGAATAGCACGTTTTCTAGTTTTGCGGTTGCTTTCAGATTTTGAACTTTGTGCTTAAATATAACAAGGTAATGAATACTCCATGACGTTCAGCATGATTTACTAACGCTGTTGAACTGATAATGTGTCAGACAGGATAGAAGTCCAACCATCACTACCAAAGATACACTGTCGGTCCTTGCTTCGGCTTCTCCCTAGAAGGGCCTTCCGTTAAGATCCTTACCTCGGGCACGTTTGCTAACTTGGAGGCAGTAGAAAGCCATCTTTGCTTTCTGATATCAGTGTAGAAGTTACTGCACAGCCTCCTAGCGTCGTGGGAGTAGAGGACAGCCCCAAACTACCGCTTGGGCAGAAGTCTGTGGGATGGAAGTGGCTGCGCGCTAGCGTGCGGAGGCTGCTGAGATTGAAACCTCCCAGGAATGCGGAGGGAGGCCACGCTGTCCAGCGCCGATTTACCTTAGGAATGTTGCAGTTTGTCTTCGGTTAACGTTGGCGTTGAACGTTCTGATAGAATCGCTTTAGGTCTATCCGAAAACTGCCAGTGAGCTGAGAGAATCTTTTTTGCCCCACCACAGTCTTTGGCTCAATCTTTTGAGTATAGACTCCTGACTTTTCCCTGACTGTCGGCATTCATTCTTTCAAATTCACACACACACACACACACACACACACACACACACACACACACACGTAACACACACCACTCTTTTACTATTTTTTTTTTTTTTTCTGAGCAGTTAAGATTCTTTTGCTACCACTTTGAGCTTCTTTTATCTTCTTTGAGAATTAAGTTCTAAAATTTTTCTATTTAAATATTTTTTCCCCAGCATCTATCTTGGTGAGGAAAACGAAGCTAGAGAACACTGTTATCTATGAAACTGAGTGTTGTTGAAATCCTAAAATGTGTTAAAACCTACGTGAGTGATAAGCTACTTGTGCGGTGGAGGGTTATTAATTTAGAAATCTGCCAGCTCACCAAAGATAGTCTTGTCTAGAATTTTTTTTTTTCAATTTAAAAGTGTAGTCAAGATGAAGAAAATATGTTGCAACTATTTCTTTAGTGTGGTTTCTGAGGAAAAAAGAGAATCATTGCTTTTGACCCTAGAAAGACAAACAGTGCTCACCCCCCCCTCGCCCCCCAGATAAATTGCGTGTGGGCAATTGAGATGATCCCTTCCAGAGAGAAAGAGTCCTAAGCAGGCCGTGTCTAAGTGAGCTGTTGATTCTCTTTATAGCTTCAAAGTCAAATCAATTTTAATTTTTTTTTTTTTTGTCTTAAACATTAAGGAATATTCAAGTTTAGAGTGAACAGAGGCTGACAGTATTTGGTGCCCAGCTGTTGTGCGACTGCATTGGGAAACAGGAGAAGATGCAGAACAGAACGAAGAGGAGCTTTTATCTGGTCCTGCCTGGTCCTGCCTGAGCTGTGCGTCTGTAGGTGCCCCATGGAACGCTCAGGCATGCTGTGGGATATTTCAAGCTCTCAAAGGTGGGATGGCAACACTCGCTACCTGTTGGCCACCATGAGTCTCAGGAAAGTTCAGTTTCGGTACTAGATCATGCTGCAAAACTTTCACATCTTGGTATCCTTGAAAGTTTGGTTTTTTGATGGTTCTCAGCTAGTTATGAAAGGAACCATTAGACATTTCTTTTGATTAAAATATGCTGCGAAAAATTACTGAAAATAACTGAAACACTGAGCATGCCATGGAGAGATACAATTTAAGAACTTGTCTTCAACTCGGTGTGCGCATGTGTGTGCATGGGTGTGCCTGTGTGTGTATGTATGAAAAGACATTTTGTTAATGTCAACTCATTCACACAGTTACTCTAATACTTAGTTTTCAAATGGTGTTATTGTTAATGTGGAATGTTAAACCATATCTCAAATTTATAAATTTTGTTTATAGAAAGCCACTCCATTTGGTTTAGAATTCAGTAATATAATTTTCTTGGTGGGGGTTTGCCCAAAGTATCTCTGAGTTATTGTAGCTGGAGGTGAAGGAATCCTCACTGGTGCCACTCAGAAGTGAGATCATAACTATGTTTCTTTGACTTTTTCATTCAGTTCTTGAGATTAAAATAGGTTTCCACTTGTTTGGGTGAGTAGAATTCTGTTTTCAGGAAGCCCTGTTTAGTGATTGTTTTGCCTTCAGAGCTCAATATTTTATTACCTCTTTGAGGCAGACAATAGATAGGGTAGTAGTGAAAAAATAAACAAAGAGCCAGAATATAAAATTCAGAAAGATGATATTCACTCAGACTTTCAGTTTTGTTATTTTTTTCCCTAAATTCTGAGTTCTAGGGCTTGCTAGTACATGAATGATTTAATTCATTATAACAGCAAGTGTCTTGTTTGTCCCTAATTTTGCCAACCGTATGAATTCCTTTGGTGTGCCTAGAGAGATACTTTATGCCCCAAATTCTAATGCGTTTTGCATTAAGGCATTTGGACAATGGCCATGGTTCAGGATGATACTAGCAGCTTCAGTCTCTGGATTAGAAAGATGTTCAGAGCTCAATATACACCTACTGGTTTCATATCAGTGTCACTAAGGATCATCTCTCAATGCTTGTCCTGGTGTCCCTCTAGCTGTGAGGCCCATTAGCCTCTTCTTGGCACGGTTACTTGGTTACTCCATTATGGCTGTCACATGTGATCAGAACACCCTGATGAGTCTTACAGTTGGTCATAGAGGGGCAGCTTCTGGGAACCTTAAGATGCCACCCCCTCCCTTCCAAGCCAGTGACTGTAAGCTGTCCTGTCACTACGTAATTGTCTCAACAATTTAGCATCTGTTACCTGTTGTTATTACTTGGCTCTCCATGGTTCTCTATTAAGATACTTGACAAGTGGGTAGGCCTTCCTAATTTCATATTTCAAGTATTTTTTTCTGTAATTTCCTGCACACATGATTCAATGTAGGTTTGAGCCATTGCTCTCTGTGATATTAAGAGGTAGCTAGGACCAAATGTGAGTTATGTGAATGATGTAGGGCAGTGGTTTTCCAATATTTCCAATCAGAATCTTTTTGCTAAATCAAATTTTGTACCATACATGAAGTAAACAGAAACAAACTTGGCTTGTTTCAAATAGGAGCATAAACCTGCTGAGCTGACAATCCTCTTTATTTACTTCTTCAAAGTTACTCTCTCTACCTAAAAGAGTAGGTGAATGAATATCCATTAAAGGAATAGATTGACATGTTATCAGTAAGCTGAGAAAAATAATTCTTGTGATAATATCCTAGTAGGAGCATATGCTATTCCATTTTTAGTTCCCATTTGGTAGTTTGCAGTTAGCTAAGAGCAGGGTTGGTTAACAGATGACAAGCTGATGACAAAATCCAGCCCTAATTTTATTTGAAATTTTATTGAAACAGACACCTTGGTTTATGTATGATTTATGTATGTTTTTGCACTACAGTGGCAGAGATTAGGAAACCACAGAACTTAAAATATTCATGATTGGTCATTTAAATAAAATGTTTGTCAGAAAAGTATTCTCTGGGAGCTATAGTCTGGATGTTCTGTAAAATATATTAATTTACAACTTCTTAGTTATCAATAAATAATTAAAGATATCCAAATATCCCAAAAACCAGTGTGGTTGAAATCTGGGTTTCCACTATTTGTACTTTAGAATACATTAACATTTACAGTTGACCTTAAACTTTATGTTCGTTTTAATTTTTTTCATTGCAGTAAAACTTGTCTTCATATTTTTGCTTATGTCTGCGTCTCAAAAATGGTGAAATAGCCAGGCGTGGTGGCTCACGCCTGTAATCCCAGCACTCGGGAGGCTGAGGCAGGAGGATCGGTGTGAGTTCGAGACCAGCTTGGGCTACAAAAGTGAGCTCAAGGCTAGCCTGAACTGCATAGCGAGACCCTGTCTCAAAAAGACAAAAAAAAAAAAAAAAAAAAAAAAAAAAAGAAAAAATTAAAAAAAA
>PVJA010046089.1:0-15249 GCA_004027025.1 Myocastor coypus | reverse complement strand
TTTTTTTTTTTTTTTTTTTTTTTTTTTTTTTTTTTTTTTTTTTTTTTTTTTTTTTTTTTTTTTTTTGAGACAGCATCTTGCTACATAACCCAGGCTGGCCTTGAACTTGCAGTACTCCTGCTGCCTCAGCCTCCCAAGTGCTGGGATTGCAAGTGTGTGCCACCAGGCCCAGCCATTTTCTCTTTTAAATTGGGTTCTCTACAGTCACACTTACTCCCCTAATCCACTTTCCTGTGAAGGTTAACGTTAAGTTCTCTGTATAGTCTGGCTATTGTTCTTATCAGATGGGTAACTCCTGAAGGCTTTCTCCTATTCGGTGGGTTCTCTCTCAACTGCTCCCTTTGCTGTGCAAAAGCTTTTTAGTTTGAGGCTGTCCATTTGTGCATTCCTGACACATGTCCTCTGCTTTTGGAGTCTTGCAAAGAAAGACTTCCCCTGGGCCTTTGACTTCCATTTTTTTTTTTTTTTTTTTTTTTCCAGCGTTGTCTTTGGGAAGTCTTGGAGTCCCTGGTTTTCTATTTGGGACTTGGATCTCTTTGGGTTTTGTGCAGTACAGGGTGAGAGGTAGGGGTACAGTTTCAATTTTCTGCATATTGATCTCCATTTTTCCTGAGAATATCTGTTGGATAGATCGACTTTGCTCCAGCATATTTTGGCTTTCTTTATCAAAACTCAGAATGCTGGAATTGTTTGTCTTGGGTTCTAGGTTCCGTATCCCATTCCTGTCTTGTGATTGTACCCTGCACTGTTGCTATGAGAACTTAAAGGTATAAGCTGATATTCAGTGTAGGTAGTGCTATCTCCACACTGGCTCTTTTTCTTTGGAATTGTTTCCACTACTTTGGAACTTTTCTGATTCCAGATGAAATTTAGTATTGACTTTTCTAGTTCTGTAGAGAATTTACAGAATTTAAAATCTGCTGGCATTCTGATAGGAATTGCATTAAATCTATACATCATTTTTGGTAATATGACCACTTTAATAATACTATGCCAATCCAGAAACAACGTTGTCTTTCCATTTTCTCCAGTCATTCTCAATATCTTTCTGCAGAGCTCGATAATTTTCATTACAGAATCTATACCTCTTTGGTTAGGTTAATTCCTAGGTATTCAATTCTTTTTGAAGCTATTATGGGTGGAATTATTTTCCTAGTTTCTTTCTTGGTGAGCTCATCAGGGCTATACAGGAATGCAATTGATTTTTGTGTATTGATTTTCTGTTTTGGTGTTTTGGCTTTTAGTCACCCTGATGCCCCATAGGAGGCTGAGGGGCACATGCAGCTGCGCTACAGGCTTAGTTCTGATTTGCCTAGTGGCTAAGGGTGCAGGGGAGCTTTTCACATGCCTAGTTGCCACCTGTACAGGACCCTGCATGAAGCATCTTTCTAAGTCTTCCACCATCTTTCTTTCTTTCTTTCTTTCCTTCTTTCTTTCTTTCTTTCCTTCCTTCCTTCTTTCTTCTTCTTTTTTTTTTTCTTTTTGAGATAGGGTCTCACTATGCAGTTCAGGTTGGCCTTGAGCTCACTTTTGTAGCCCAGGCTGGTTTCGAACTTGCACCGATCCTCCTGCCTCTAATTAAATTATTATTTTTTTTCCTTTAAGTGTTCTTTAGATAGTCTGTTAGTTATTTTTCAGACCTACTAATTCTTTTCTCTGAGTCTGGAGCTTATATTTTCTTCCTCTTAACAAAGTTTTTCACAAAGCAAAACATTTATATTTGGATAGGATATAATGTATCCATTTTTTTTCTTTGATGGATCAAGCTTCTATTGGCAAATCTAAGAACTTTTTGCGTAGTCCTAGATCCTAAAAATCTTTTTCTTTTAAAATCTTTTTCTTAGTGGAAGCCGGGCGTGGTGGCGCACGCCTATAATCTCAGCACTTGGGAGGCTGAGGCAGGAGGATCGGTGAGAGTTTGAGACCAGCCTGGGCTACAAAAGTGAGCTGAAGGCCAGCCTGAACTGCATAGCGAGACCCTGTCTCAAAAAGACCAAAAATAAATAAATAAATAAATAAATAAATAAATAAATAAATAAATATAAATAAATAAAATAAAAATAAAAAAATAAAATCTTTTTCTTAGAAATCCCTATTCCAAGTATATTGAGAGTTTTACTTATTATGAGAGTTGAAATCTCTTCTTTGCCAGTCACTGTGATAACATACATTTTACTTCTAGCATGTTTATATGGTAGATTTTACATTGGTTTTTTTCAAACATTGAACATACCGTGCATTCTTGTATTATTGATTTAATTCATTATGGATTTTATTCACTAACATACTGTATTTAATAGATAAGTGAGAGGTTGGGGAGATAGCTCCGTGGCACAAGTGCTTGCCTGGCAAGTGCAAGTTCATAAGTTCAAACACGGTACAGAAAAAAAAAAAAAAAAAAAACAGTAAAAAATAGCTATTTTAGTGAACATCCTAAGTGGCTCTGATGTGGTCCCCAGAACACATTTTGAAAGATATCAGATTGAATTGGAGGTAGAACGAGTTGTAATGAACAAGGGTTTAGGTCTAGTCTAGAAGGCTTCCCTGTGTTTAGGAGATACAAGGTAACTGTCAAGGGGCCAGGCAGAGCCCTGTCGTCCGGTGACCTGATCTGCTTTGTAGCAGGTGAGCAGCATTTCTCAGGGCAGGAAGTCAGGCTGGAGGTCCGTGCAGATGAAAGATTGCCGTGGTCCTTCACTTCCGGTGGAGGGTACGCTCCAGACACCCCCTGATAAGTGAAAGTTGTCGAAGTTGCACCCTTACATTTATTTTAGTATTTACATGTCAGGCTTTATAAACCCTTCCCACACTCTTATAAACCAGCCCCTGCCATAAATAATTTAGATTAATATTTTTTGAAAACTCATGGGGGCCAGGGATTATAGCTCAGTAGAATAAGTGCTTGCCTAATAAGCATAAGGTCCTGAGGTTGATCCCTGGTACCACCCAAAAAACCCACCCAAATTCAAAAAACCATGAAACAGAGAGTCTGCAAAAGTCAAACCACGAAATAGCAAGCGACTACTGTACTGTACAGAATTTTTGGGAAAAAAGCTTCAGAAAATCCCCCTATTTTATCAATGGGTCAGCTTCCCCAAGTGCTCTAAGCTCAGAGTTCAGGCACCTCCATTAGAGGAACACCACCAAAGAGAAAGCTATGCTTCCTATAAACTCTAGAACATGGGAAAACGAAACCAGTTCAGGCCTTTTCTAGTTGTGTTAGAATCAAGACCTCGGGCCCGGCAGGATGCTCAGTGGTCTAAAGCGCCTGTTTAGGAAAGCTTAGGCGGCTGCAGGGACTGCGGTTAGATTCCCGGCACCACGTGCTGCACAGGCCCTGCCCTCAGGGCAGGCTGAGCCGGCCATAAAAATGAGTGAGTAAACAAACAAAAGTTCTGAAACAAGAAAAATAAATAAATAAATAATTAAAATTAAAAAAAAAAGAATCAAGACCTCATCTAGGGTGAGCAAGCCTGTTTCTTCCGACTTCTATCTGACCAATGGGCCACAGGCACTAGAGAGATCAGAGTAAGTCCAGAGGCCAAGACTTCTGGGGTAGGGAGCTGTCACACCTGGCAACTTTAAATGTCCAGGCATCTTGGCGAAAGTCAGAGGGGGAATTGCAGGTCTGGGATCTGGGGCAGCTGCCTTAGCTGATTTAGTTCTTGGGAAGGGTGGTGGAGTGCTGTTAGCCACAAAGGCTGACATGTTGCAGTTAACAACAGGATTGAGATAAGTCTTCCTACTGCCACTCCACATGGAAGCGTCCTAGATTCGAGATTAAAACCTACAAAATAGAAAAAAAAAAATAGGAAAAGGAAATAAGCTATGCACACAGGACTGTGGCTACCCCATGCAGCAGAGTCAGCCCTGTGGAATACTGGCCCAAGTATGAGCACAAGGACAGCACGGCATCATTGCTGACTTTAAAAATAATAACAGTGCAAGAAACGCTTTCTGCTCTGAGGAATTACGTTGTGTGTTGCTGATGTGTCCTGCTGGTCTCCGTGCCACAGGTAAAAGGCTGTGAGCATATTGAAAGGAGAGTATTTGCCCTAGGTCAGACCTAGGGCCTTGTCATCCTGTAGAGACCCCTTCAGAGCTACCCATGAATTACAGAGAACAACCCAGACCTACTAGCACGCACCAGCAGTCAGGAGGCTCAAGGTGAGCCCAGACTGCACAGCAAGACCTCTTCTAAAAGAACCCGAAATAGTAAGAACAAACAAAAAACATTCAGAAAATAAAAGATTACTCCACAGCAGGAGAAAATAACACTTGCATCAGCCAGGCCATGAAACCATCTGCCCCAACAAACAATGAACGTATAACAAAGAAAATAAAAAATTGAAGTCCATCCTTTTTGACCCCAAGAGATTGATTGATTGATTTATAATGTATTTGGTTGTTACAGGGTCTCACTACACAGCTTGGACTTGTAGTGATCCTCCTGTTTTCAGCCTCCCCAGCACTGGAATTACAGGTGTATACCACTACACCAGGGCTCTGTGGCCCTGCAGCCCTGTGGCCCTGTGGCCCTATGGCTGGCGCAGCCTGCCTTGGGGGAATGGCGGGCTCGGTATGTGGTGCTGGGGATCAAACCACAGTCCCTGCGCTTGTTTAAGCTTGCCTAAGCAGGTGCTTTAGTCTGCTGAGCTATCTCACTGCCCTCAACCCCAAGAGATTTTAAGGGAAAGAAGAGCATACAAAGAGAAAGATACAGGTCTTTCCTCTCTTTGCTCCACAGGGCTGACACAGAGTAGGAACACAAGCATCTAGGGGTGTTAGGAATTTGCAGAGATCTAGATAGTAATGGTGCTTGATGACTCCTCCCCCCTGGAGCTGTCCTGGGATGGGCTTCTCTCCTCATTGTGCCTGCTGGGTGAAGAGCACTGTTTGAAAACAGCAAGGGCTCACTGAGGCCCTGGAGGGAGGGAGCCCAGGGGAGTTACTTTTCACTCTTTCTCTTCACTCTACTTTCAGGCCTATGTGCAACAGGAAGTCAGAAATAAAGATGCCACTAAAGTAGTCCAGACAAGTCAACCTCGGGGAAAGAGGAGGCTAGGAAGGGTAACCAGAGACACATATTGGAAAACGCGGCACCCGTTTCCCTCTTTCTCTCCCTATGGTCTCACTACTTCAGCTCACATGCACACAAGCGCTCTCTCTCTCTCTCTCTCTCTCTCTCTCTCCCCCCCTGCTCTCTCTCCCTTGTTTCCCACCTTGAATCTTCCTCACTGGATCTTTTATTTTTGGATATAGTGTCTTGTGATGCAGCTCAGACTAGTGATGGTCTTCCTGTCTTAGCCTCCCAGTGCTGGGACTGCAGGTGTGCACCACAATGCTGGGTTTCAGAGTTGGCATGTGGTACCAGGAATCGAACCCAGGTCCTTGCACTTGCTAGACAGGCACTTAGTCCACTGGGCTATTTCCCCAGCCCCTCAGTGGACTCATGTAGAAGCACACTGTCACCTGTACTCATCATTCCACTTAGTTCAGGCATCATTTCCTCTAGGGAGCCCTTCTTGGTTCCCAAGCCCAGGCCAAATACCCCTTCCCTGTTTTTCCATAAAAATAAGGATTAATGCTCTAAAATGTATGCTGTTCTGAGAGCTATTCTAAGTAGCTCCCAGTTTGTGTTAATTCATTTATTCCCTACAACTTTATCACAAAGATGCTATCATTAGTCCCTTTTTTTTTTTTTTGTCTTTTTGAGACAGGGTCTCACTATGCAGTTAAGGCTGGTCCTGAGTTCACTTCTGTAGCCCAGGCTGGTCTTGAACTCAAACCAATCCTCCTGCCTCAGCCTCCCGAGTGCTGGGATTACAGGCGTGCGCCTCCATGCCCGGCCATTAATCCCCATTTACTTGCTTGTTTACCTACTTTTCTGTTTGAGATAGGTTTTTGTTATGTTATGCAGGCTGGTCTTGAACTCACTCACTATGTAGTCCATGCTGGCTTCAAACTCCCAAGTGCAGAGATTACAGGCATGTCTCACCATACCTGGCTATTCTCCCAATTTACAGACAAGGAAAATGAGGCTCAGTTCACACAAAGAATTTAATGATGGGGCCTAGACTTGGGTTTGGGTAGACAGAATCTAAAATCAACACTGCTAACTACTGTGTCAAATTACTTCCTGATTCAAGCTATCCATGTCTCCAATGACTTATAAATTCTCCCAGGTTTTAGCAAGTTAGTTAATTCGTTGTAGAATTAGAGCCCCAAGTCAGTTTTGATTCTTTTTTTTTTTTTTTTTTAAGAATTCTAGGAGAGAAGGATTTCTTACCTAGCTTTTGCTTTGCCCCCAGCAAATGCTTATGTAACATTGTGTTTTAATATCAAGGATCTGGTGAGAAATTTCTGGCGCATGAGAATTTCTTATGCTGGTTGCTTTAGGAGGTTTAAGTGTGCATGTGATGAGGGATCTCACAGCACAACTGCAAAATCCATTAATGTTTCCACTCCAGCAATTACATTTATCATTTCCCATCTGGGAATTCAGGCTGTAGCCTCACTCACATGGATGTGCGGTAACTTAAAGACCTGATGCAGCCTCTGACGCCACAGCTTCTGCAAAAACCATTAGTGGTGTCTGCTTCAGCGACGAGGTCCAGGAACTATTTCTTGAAAGGAATCAAAGAAAGGAAGAAGATGGCTATGTAGGTGAGCTGTGGGGAGATGGCCTGAGGTACAGGAAAGAAGCCATTCTGAGGGGAAAATGAAGAAGGCATACTGAATTTAATTAGATGAAGAGTTAGAGTAGGCTGCTATGAAGAGTGTTGAAAGACTAAAATTTTAGAGTACACCTTCCATAGGACAGGCACTGCCGTTTAAATAATTCATTTAATAATTCTAACAACCAGGAAAGGTATTTCTCAGTTTAAATGAGGGTCAGAGAAGTAAGATGCTTAACCCTGGTTATCCAGAAAGTGGCCTGGGTGGAACTGAAGGTCTGCCTTCTTTCCTCCATTCACAGCTTCTGTGATGCATTGCTCAGTGTTCCCATGTTTACTACAGAGGCTGAAACGTCACTCACCCAGCTGTCCATTCATTAAACAAATATATAGTGAGTCTGCGCACGGTGCTAGGCACTGCACTGAGGGCTGGGGGTGTTCCTGGGGAGAAGGCATACTCCCAGTTCAAGGTTTGCAGTTGTGGAACATCTGGTGATGAGATGCTATGGAGTGCAGGGGACCTAACACAGGGTCGTTGGAACTGGGAAGAGACACTGATCTTGAGGAGGTTTGCAAAGGAAGTGTATGTAGTGGAGGCTTAGGAGACAAGGGGTGCATGGGGAAAGAAAGTGAGGCAGAATCCCTCAGGCTAAGGGCAGAGTCGGCCTGAAAGCCTGGTGATTCCTCAGAACTACAAGAAGCTCAGATGTGACAGGATGATGGCAAGAGAACAGGTAAGGTAGGATGCCTGGTATAAAAGGAATAAAAATTTGAGGTTGCACTTTGAGAATAAGGTGGTGTGAATGGGGTGATCAGACTGGTAGGTGGGAGGTCCACCTGGGCGTGATGCGAAGCAGAAACAGCAAGAGAGGAGCACAGAAGCAAGACTGGAAAGCTGAACTAACACAGTGGCGATGGGCAGGGCCGAGCTCTGTGGCAGATAGTCAGGAGGCAGATACAGTAGGACGCGCTCACTAAGCAGCCACAAGAATGAGGCTGAGGAAAGAGCTGACGAAACCAGAGCTGTTGCTCTCTACCACAGAAAGGGAGTGGACAAGGAAGAATGGCCTTAGAGAAGATCCTTTGGTTTAATTTGGGGGCATCCAAATGGGAAGAACCAGGGGGCAGTTGATTGTGGGGACCTTGACCTCAGGGTGGAAATCTATACTAAATAGAATGACTTGAGCTACCAGCATGAAGATCATGGCCCCTGTGATTGCTAAGGATCAGAATTGTGGATGTGGCTTTTTAGTTTTTAAATGCAGATGTCTGACTCCATTTTAAACCACTGGATCAAAAATTTCAGGAAGGCATGTATTGTGTGTTCTTAAAGAGCGCTATTGGGATCCAAGAGCTCTACCAAGGCTGAAATTTACTGGTATGCACACTGACCATGAAAGTACACTGCTCAGACCTCCTTCAAGCACCAGAAGCATCTACGAGAAGCATAGCTGACCCGCACAGCAAGGCCCCCTCTAGATCCACCACCAGGTTCACAGCCAGGCAATGCTTCCTATCCAGTGCCAGACTACACACAGGCAACTGTAGCTCCAGGAGCTACCCTGGGTCCAACTGCACCTTAGAATCGCCTGGCAGCCAGAGGCTCTTCCTACTCAGTTCTCCTTTTCTTTCATGGTTGTCAAAGTAATATTATAGTCTGAATGTTTTCTTGGGCTACACTTGTTCCCCCTCTTTATCCTTCATACATATCAATACATCTCTTGCTATAATTTAGTTCTAGAATGCTCCAATGGGTTATTACTCAGCTAACTTAGACTGGGCTGGTGCATGCCTGTAATCCCAGTGCTTGGGAGGCTGAAACAGGAAGATCACTATGAGTTGGATCTATGTAGTGAGACCCTGAACATCCTGTAGACCCTGTAACAAATACATAAAAAGGAAGTTAAACTTGTGGATTTTATAGATAAATCGATACAATTAGAGACTATACTCGTAAGCAAAATAAATCAGACCCACATGTGTGAATATCATATTGTCTCAGTGTAAGAACCTGAAAGAATCATCGAAATCCAAAAGGTACAGTAGCTATGGTGAAAAGAAAAGAAACTTCTCAAAGGAAAGGAACAATTGGGATAAAGGAAAGGAGAAAAGAAAGGAGGAAGGAAAAATATCTATGTATATGAACAGGATACCTTGGATAACTGTACTTCTAATTTCTACTAGTCTATTGAAAGGAATAATTAATGCTTAATATTTTGTTCCTTTTTATTAATTTTTGACCAGTATTGTGTGCTTATATCTGGTAATCTGAACAACTAATTTGAAAACAACAATATGCAATGCAACTAATATTTATAAATGAGTTTTTGTTAGTTTTATTCTCTTTTAAACATTTTTAAAATACTCCAAAGGCCAGGGAGATGCTCCATGGCACAAGTACCTGCCTGGCAAGTGCAAGGTCATGAGTTTGAATCCCAATCCCACTAAAAAAAAAAAAAAAAAAGAGGGCCCAGCAGGATGGCTCAGTGGTCTAAGATGCCTGCTTAGGAAAGCTTGGGCAGCTGCAGGGACCGCGGTTCGATCTCCAGCACCACATGCTGCGCCATCCCTGCCCTCAGGGCAGGCTGAGCCGGCCATAAAAATAAATAAATAACAAACAAAAGTTCTGAAACAAGGAAAAAAAAAAAAAGACTCCTTGACAGAGAAGAAAGGTAAGGACAATCTTACACAGTAGGAATATCTAAAACACTCCAAAGAAAGAAAGAAAGAAAGAAAGAAAGAAAGGTATACAGGTCAAGAAAGGATGTATAGGTATCCATTGGTTTTGACAGTAAAGATCTCAATGAATATTTTTGGTAGAGAGAAAATTCTAGATTACAGTAACAATGGAATCAATCATAGGTGAGGAACTAGAAATATTGAGGAAGAGACTTCTTTGAAGAACTTTGTCTATGAAAGGGAGAGAATAAGAGTCTGAATATGGATTTGAGAGTGGGTATGTAGTACAGGGTCTACAGGGTCTATAGGGTCTCACTCTGTAGATCAGACTCATCGTGAGCCTCCTGTTTTCAGCGTCCCAAGTTCTGGGATTACAGACATGCACCACCATGCCCAG
This sequence comes from Myocastor coypus, assembly GCA_004027025.1. NCBI lineage: Eukaryota > Metazoa > Chordata > Mammalia > Rodentia > Myocastoridae > Myocastor > Myocastor coypus. The sequence continues at coordinate 5,496 of PVJA010046089.1, read as the reverse complement.
TCTCAATCGCTGGCTCAGCACACCCCGAGGGGGGGGGGGGCGGGGACTGGCACTGCACACCCGGGATTGAATCCCAGCCACCGCACTCTGCCTAAGCAGGCGCTTTACTCTGCTGAGCTATCTGGCTAGCCTGAGAGAGGGTTTCTGCTATTATTGTTTTATTTTATTTTTCTGTTTTCAAGATAGAAAATACTGAAGTCTGCTTAAATGCATCTAGGAAAAGGGTAGTGTGAAGTTGCAAGTAAAAATATAATGTTGAAAGATGTTGGATAGAAATGAGACCAGATTATGAGAAGGAAATTAGATTAAGAGACAGGACGACTTTCTCACTTTGGCACTGGGGAACATGAGGAAGGAAGAGGTATAGACTTAAGCAAGTTTGTACATTGGCTACTACGAAGTTGAAGATGTTCCCATATGCTTATTCCTTGAGGTGAAGTCTCAGTGTAAGAGGAGCAGGAGCAGTGGTCACGCTTATGTTAAAAACAGAAGAAAGAAGTTCAATATCGTTTCTGCAGACAGTAGGAGGAAGGTTACTCAAAAAATAAAAAAATTTCCAGGCCGCCACTGAGGACCAGACTAGAATCCATGGGTTTAGAATGACCTGGTTATATGCATTTGTATAGCTTTGTCTCCAATTCCTTCTCAAAACGCTAGAAAGCTTGGAAAGCAGACTACACTGGCTGCTCCAGGCTTGGCACTTTGCTGGGCAGCTGTGAGGGAAGGACCACTGAAAGGGACACTAGAGGAATCTGGATGGGCAGTGGGAGAAGGGAGGAGCTACAGGATCTGGATTAGACATAAAAGGAAATGCAGAGAGGGCAAAGAAGCAAGAAAATAAAGAACAGTAGTAGAACTTTCAGAGGAAGAGAAATACAGGCCTGGAAGATCATGATCAAATTCATGAGATGTCTGAGGATTTTTAGAAACAGTGATTTTTAGACTGTAGTCAGGTCTAAGGCCTGGCAATCAGAGTGGGTATTTGGGGTTAAACAGGTAAATGAACAAATTCTGGTGTGGACATGAACGCAATCATCACTGGTGACACAACCATCACTGAGGGAGGAGGGAGGTGGAGGGTGCTGAGCCAGGTTTAACAGGAAATGAAGAAATTCGTGAGGAAGTCAAGCAAAGCAAAATGAACAACAGAGGCTAGTGAATGCAAGCCCTAGCCTTCATGGCAAGAAGCTGTCCTCAGGAGTAGAAGAGTGGTAGTTGGACATGGTATTGTTAGAGAAAATCCTGTCAAGTTGATCTCTTGATCTCAAAGGAGAAACAAGTGTTCAAAGGGCAGCCAGGGCATTCTCTTCAGAAGGTCTGGGTTATAATTTAGGGAAAGAGGTGTAAAGAAATTTGAGGATGCTGAAATGTTGGTGGACATTATGTATGAGAAAATATGATTTTTAAAGCACACAGTGGACAGATGTGGGAAGGGGAGGAAAAGTAAGGGCTGGTAAGCAGAAAGAGGAGCAAAATAGTGTGAAGAAAAGACTCTAGGAGAGAAGAGGTAATGAAAGACTTTCATCCCTACCTTGGTGTCCAAGAGACACCACTAGCAGGATTTCTGGAAGAATTACTCCTCCACAATAGCTTTACGAACAGGATGGACTTGGGTTTCTGTGAAAAGCCAGGCATGTCTCCAGTTACTTAGACACCCAAGGAAACTCTAGTCAGAATGATCCTCTGAGCCCATAAGCAAATGATAATATAGGCTTTTTAATTCTAAGATAATATGCCGTGTGAGGTCATCCAGGTAGAAGAGTCTTAAATGGGACAAAAAGGAAACCGTGCATTAATCATGCATGAGGATTTCTGAAGCATTATAATATGAAACCATTAATATTTAGAATTAAGAAAGTATACAAGCTCCTTTGGTGTATCTTCATCATGTCTCTGGTGGGTGGAGAGGGAAGACCCAGGTCCCATGGGCAGAGCCTACGTTTCTTAAACGAAACCCGAGGAAGGGCTGAGACTATCACTCAGTGAGGCCCAAAGGCATGGGATGCAAGTGACCACGATGAAGCCTGTGAGGACTTTCTCACGCTGTTAATTCTACTTCCGGCTGATCTTTGTTCATCACAAACTGGGTTTATGCACAAACTTGGCTGTCTCCTTCAGAGAGACTCTTACATATGACAGATTTTCTCTCCTTTCAAATGGGATTTCTTACTATAAGCTAAAACCTAGATGATTTTGTAAGTTCTCTGCCAAACAACTATCCTGCCGTTCCTCCCTTGTCATTCTTAACCATGCTCCTTCCTACAGCAGGGTTTTGTGGAAGCCTTCATCCAGGCTTTCTGGATGAAAATGAGTCTTGTTTCTTTAAATCCTGAAATAAAAATTAACAGAAAATTCTCCTCCACTCTACTTACACAGCAAATTGAGTGTGATCTTGGATTTTTTTATTTTTTATTTTGGTATGCTCCAAGGGAAAAATGCAATCCCTACTTGGTGTAATTTACTTAAATGCCAGATTCCCCTGAGGAAACTAGGTTGTCTTTATAACTTGATTCAAATAACTACTCTGATTCTCAATAGCTTTTTATGAAATTACCATGTAGGGCTTCAATTGGTGCAGCTGAATTAAATAAATATCAGAGCTTAACATTCTTAATCACAAACCCTCAATTTAACCAACCATTTATTATAATCAAAAAGCAATCAATATGTTGATTGTGGTGACATGTGAAATGGATCTAGAGTTATTAGTAATTACCCTATATTTGCGGTTCAACATGATGGAGGAATAACTGGAAAGAAAATTCTAAAGCACGTTGCAGTCAAAGGACTGCTTGCTATGTTTTTGCAGCAGCATGCTATATTGATTGTAGTTTTTAAATGAATTGAATAACATAGGTTGCTGTCAAACATATGAATTATTCATGAGGCACAGTTTGGGAACACTAAAACAGCTCCTGTTTATGAATATTCAGATGAGTTAATAGATTAGTGACTGACCCAACATTAACCAGTTGTGGCCTGCACAAGAGGTATAGAGGAAACTCAGTCACTGGATTACAACATGACCATTCTGACAGATGGGTACAGCATGAACCTCAATTCAGGGAAGTCCCCCATGGTGGCAAAAAGTGTGAATTCTCATGGCCTGTGAACTGGTGACGCCTACCTGGCTTTTTTTTGCAATCCTCAAGGATTTTTTTCTTTTCTTTTTTTTTTTGGTCTTTTTGAGACAGGGTCTCACTATGCAGTTCAGGCTGGCCTTGAGCTCACTTTTGTAGCCCAGGCTGGTCTCGAACTTGTACCAATCCTCCTGCCTCAGCCTCCTGAGTGCTGGGATTACAGGCATGCGCCACCACACCTGGCGTTCCTCAAGGATTCTTATAATCACATTTCTCATGTGGCCCTTGGATCTCTTCCTGGGAATGTCTGAAACTATAACAGAGCACACTTTTGTTTACTTTTTCATCTTATTTAAGAAAGAAAATTCCAAAACATCTCCCCTTTGAAAAATCCTTAATGTTTTTTGTTCTAAATAAATCTCCACAGTGACCTAGCAACTGCATGTTTTAATATTTATGAGGCCTTACTGTGAACAAAATTTATGCTTTCTGAAAACTCGGGATGCCATTGGGTCTCTCTCTCTCCCTCTCTCTCTCTCTCTCTCTCTCTCTCTATATATATATATATATATATATATATATATATATATATATATATATGTAAAAGACAAAACAGGAAGTTGTCATCAAAGAACTAATTCTGCTCCTAAGGAGACAGTGACATGTGACCAGTGAGGGAACTGTTTGACTCCACTGGCCTGGAACTCAGATAGTAGCTAGGATTCAGTTTAAAATATAGGACAAGGGTTGGCCAGATAGCTCAGCAGATTAAAGCACCTGCTTAGGCAGAGGGCAGTGGCTGGGTTCATTCCCCAGCGTGCTATGCCCATGCTCTCCCCGAGGCACACTGAGACTGGGCATGGTGACATGCACCTGTAATTCCAGCACTTGGGAGGCTGAAAGCAGGAGAATCACTATGAGTCTGATCTATATAGTGAGAACCTGAACATCCTATAGACCCTGTCCTAAATATATTTTTAAAAAATAATAAAATAAATAAATAAAACATAGGACAATCTTATCGAAACCAGGGTGAGCAGCTCTATCAACCAGTTTGACCTCCTTGAATATGGGACTTTCAGTGTTAAAACTGGGAAAACCAGAGGGTTAGCCGTGCTACTTAAACCACAGGATAGATTTGGAGGAATCTGCTCATGTCGGTCAAGTTTCCTAAAAGCTGATATATATAAAACTTAAAGCTAGGGCCCGGTGGGATGGCTCAGTGGTCTAAAGCGCCTGCTTTGGAAAGCTTGGGCAGCTTCAGGGACGGCAGTTCGACCCCCCGGCACCACATGCTGCGCCAGCCCTGCCCTCCGGGCGGGCTGAGCCGGCCATAAAAATGAGTGAATAAACAAACAAAGGTTCTGAAACAAGGAAAAAAAAAAAACCTTAAAACTAATTTATTAATTCACAACAGAATACCCACATTCCTGGGAGGGGAGTAGACCCTGCATGGAGGGTGTCTCATGGCAGTGTCAGGACAGGAGCACTTGGAAATAGAACTTTCCAAGAGTGTGCCTGTCCCTCCAGGCCAAGGGAGGAAGGGCTTGCCGTATTGATTCGCAAACATCATTGCACAGCAGAACCGCTCTGGGTGCCTAGCAGCTTAACCACATGAATCTGTGAGCTCCACTCAGAGATTTTCACTTAATAGGAGCTGGGTAGACTTTGAGAGCTGTGTTTTCCAAGTTCCTGAGATGGCATTGGCCAATTTTAAATTTGGCAAAATGTTTCAAGATCAAAATGGGATTGGATGGCTCGTTCTAGCCCCATCTCTCGGGTGAGCTCAATTTCTGTGCAACAAGTTCTGGTGTCAGACAGTATCAATACTCTCCTGACAATGGGAAATTTCAGCAGGTCACTTACCCATTTATTTATTTATTTGTTTGTTTATTTATTTATTTAATCATGGCTGGCTCTCCTGCCCTGGGGCTGGGGCTGGTGCAGCATGTGGTGCTGGGGATCAAACCATGGTCCCTGTGGTTGCCTAAGCTTGCCTAAGCAGACATTTTAGACTACTGAACCATCTTGCCAGCCCCTGCTTATCTTTTAGATTAAGTTTCCTTAACCTTTTATATAAACTTCATCTAATGTGATGCTAAAACTCATTCCATGGAATTGTTACGGAATTAAATAATACTACTTACCTGGCATGTTTAGCATTAAAGCCATAGAGTTAAATGAATATTACTTAAAAATTTTGATCTGGGGCCCGGTGGGATGGCTCAGTGGTCTAAAGCGCCTGCTTGGGAAAGCTTGGGAGGCTTCAGGGACCGCAGTTCGATCCCCGGCACCACATGCTGCACCAGCCCTGCCCTCGTGGCAGGCTGAGCCGGCCATAAAAATGAGTGAATAAACAAATAAAGGTTCTGAAACAAGAAAAAAATAAATAAATAAAATAAAAAATTCTTAAAAA
>PVJA010046088.1:0-15300 GCA_004027025.1 Myocastor coypus | reverse complement strand
GGGCAAGAACACCACCTATTGAGCTTGGGCTTGTGACTCTTTCTAGGCTCTTTCAAGGTGATTGATACTCATTTAGCATATCAATCCCTGATGCCCATCTTTAAGGATCTATGGAGTTGCTTTTAATTACTCTTGTCACATGATTTGGCCCACAGCGAAGGAGTGTCCGTCTCTAGTTGTAGAGTCACCTCGCCTTCCATGTTGTCCTTGAGGGCCTGGCCCTGTCTGACTGCCTATAATATTTCTGTCTAACTCAGCTGCCTACAACAGGATGACCCCTTTTCATCCTGTCTTCCACCACCAGAGATGGACAGGTCCCAGCGCTACATTGCCCCCTTGAAATGAGAGGCCCAAAGCCACATTCAGAAATGGGTCGGAAAACTGCCCCAGTGGGCAGCTTCCTTAAGCCAGTCTAGAAAAGAATGAGGGCTTTAAAGTGGGGGCTGGGAAGCTGGGCGTGGCGGAGGATGACTATGACTCTGAGCTGCATAGCAAGACCCTGCACCAAAGAAGTCTATAAATAAATAGATTCAAAGTGCACTAAGCTGGCCACCAAGACCAGGCATGGTGGCGCACACCTGTAATCCTAGTACTGGGGCGGCTGAGACAGGAGGATCACTATGAGTCCCAGTTGCAGAGTGAGACCCTATACCAAATACATAAGAAATACAAATGATAAAATACGGGGTCTGAGAAGGAAAGGAGCATCAAGGGATGCACCAGCACTGTGATGCACATGTGTCCCCTCTCAGCATTTTTTCTTCCTCTCAGCATTTTAAACCCATCTCCAAGGAGTGGCCCAGGGCCACCCCACTCAGCAAGTGGTAGGGTCATTACTGCAATGCACAGCTCACACGCAGGATGCTGGCACTGAGGCACCCCGCACACTGCCCTGTACTCCCTATAAATGTGCTAGCAGTTTTCCAGGACCCAAAGGACACTTGGCAGGACTAAAGAGCTTCTTGCCAGTGAAGGGCTGGTCCACTGCTTGAAAGCATGCTTCTGGAAATTCTCTGTGACTGTTTAAGGCAGCAAGACATGCACAAAAATAGAACCCAGTTGAGAACCTCATGTTGGACCTCGTCACTCCCTGTGATATCACACTCTGGTAGTTCTACTGTCTTCCTAGATTGTCACTCCAGGATGACAGAGATTGTGACTGTAACTTTGTATAGACAATGCTAGGAAATGACCCCTCCAACAGATGCAGAAATAAATGGACTGCAGAGCTGGTGAGATAGCTCAGCCGACTAAGCACCTGCATAGGCAAGAACAGGGACCAGGTCTGACTTCCAGCACCACGAGCCTCACCAGCCCCACCCCTAGGTGCACTGAGCCAGCCAGTGGCACCTAGGGTGGTGGCACACACCTGTAATTGCTGTGCTGGGGAGGCTGCAAACAGGAGGATCACTACAAGTACAAGTGCAAGCTGCACAGTGAGAGCCTGCACCAAATACAAGAGAGACAGAGACACAGACAGAGTCACTGGTCACTTCTGCAAGAAATCTTCTGACCAAGCAAAGGGCACACCACCCTGCTCACCTGAACCTCTAGTGCAAAAGCCACCTCGACAGCATCTGTTGGGAACCAGCTTGTGCAGATGGTGTCATTTACTGGCATAGATCTAAACAGGGCTGCACTGGTGTTCCAGATAGAACAGGAAGGTGGTGGTTATGAGCCCATGCAGAGCCAGAGGGCGCTCAAGCAACGCTGCAGGTTCACAGTCCTAACAACAAACTCCCAGCCCTGAAAGTACTGAAAGGAGCGGCCCATCATATAGGAAGCAGCAAAATATTTAGAAACAAACGTAATCTTTTTTTTTTTTTTTTGAGGGGGGCGGGATTTTTTTTAATATTACAGCCGGTTCAGCCTTCCCTGGGGGTGGCTGCCGCAGCATGTGGTGCCAAAAATCAAGCCATGGTCCCTGCTGTTGCCTAAATTTGCCTAAGCAGCCACTTTAGACTGCTGAACCATCTTTCCAGCCCTAAATATGATCTTTTTAATCCCACCTAAATTTTTCTTTAATCGTGGATCTAGAGCTGGTACAGATCTTAAAGCTGTGTTTCTTCCCCTTCATCCTTCTTTTCTTCCTCCCTTCTTCATTCTTTCCTTCCTTTTCAGTGTTAGGGATTTACCATGGGGCTCTTCACATGCTAAGCAAGCACCTGACCATTGAACTATATCCCCAACCCTTTTTACTTTTTGAGACAAGATTCCACTGTCTTGCCAGCATAGTTTCATACTTGTGCTGCTCCTGCCTCAGCCTCCCTGGTAGCTGGCAAGGTCTCTATCTTCTAGTGTAGATGAGAAAACAGAGACTCCAAGACCGTTAAGGTTTAGCAGGCACCTGTCCACAGCCTTGTGAGAGATGGGGAGCAGGTGGCTGGACTCCTCCTCCCGCTGTGCCTGAGTCCTCCTCCTGTGAACACGGGATCGGGAACTGCACGGCACGTGTCACCTATTGAGTAGACTTGCAGTTACAAGTGAGGAACCAAAAAAAGTGGGACCAAATGGCGCAGCAGGAGTGAGCAGGTAGTAAACCGCACAGCAGACTGCAAACTGCAGCCGTCGGCTTCAAGTGCAGCGTGCTCTTCTCCACTCCTTTTGGACTCGACAGGAGAGACAGACAGTGCCCGGCAGCACCAGAAAGACTCTTAACGTGAAATGCCATGTGTGAGAGGCAGCTACAGATATGGATGGAGCTACAGATACTGACATGGATGTGAATACAGTTATGTAGAAAGAGATTTCAAGGTTATATATAGTGGGCATATTATAGATACTACAATATAATTATATGAGTACAGGTATAGTACAGTTACAGATAGATGGATTTTGGTAGCTGTCCATACTGACAAGAGTCAGAAGCAGACATGAAGGGCCCCTTTGAATTGGCCAAGCTGAAGACTGACCTCCAGCTGAAGGCACAGTCTAGCCAGCCTGGCCCTGGTTCAGCCTGTCGTGTCCACTCAGGTCTGGCCTGATCCTAGTCATGATCTCTGCACTGATGGGGAGCCTGTGGCTGCTGCTTCCGTGTACGCAAAAGAGATGCTAAAGCTTCCCTTTCTCTTGTTCAACAAAATCTGCTTTTTACATAGCTAAAAAACCTGGGGGCTTATATTTATTTATTTTTATTTATTTAGAAATAGTCCAGCTTTGTCTTTTATGCATGAGGATAAAAGGTAAAAACTACAAGGATAAAAGCAAAGAGTAAAAAAGTTATGATCTTTTTTGCTATTCTAAAATTAAATTATACCATGGAAGCTACAGCACATTGCTTACGGCAGTAGATTTTAAGGTAATTATATGTCTCTTCAGTAATGTATTTGCTATCAACTGATTGCATAAAAGGCTTGCTTGTGAATTCAGGATTGCTTGTAGATTTATAGTGCTTTCAAGGGAGGAGAGGGCCCTGCAGACATACTTCCGATTCCCAGCGTCTGGTGACTCCTCCTCCATCGGCCATCAATAATGCCACCTGCAGAGATCCTCATTCTTATAAATCCCGCCTGATGTCCCTGTAAAACACACTGCGAAGGCCCGCTCTGAGGATGAGGAGAAATATCTGCATGAGTTATATCAGGCAAGGAAGGATGTGCAAAAACATCCACCCGAAATTTATTTGAATTCAGAATGCTCCAGAACATGTTTGCCATTCTAAGTAGATGTAGTAGTTTTTCTGAGTTCACTGCCATGATAAATATTGTTTCTGAGGGCCCGGCAGTATGGCTCAGTGGTCTAAAGCGCCTGCTTAGGAAAGCTTAGGCGGCTACAGGGACTGCAATTCGATCCCCGGCACCACATGCTGCGCCAGCCCTGCCCTCAGGGCAGGCTGAGCCAGCCATAAAAATAAATATATAAACAAACAAAAGTTCTGAAACAAGAAAAAATAAATAAATAAAAATTAAAAATTATTTTAAAAAAAAAGAAAGACTTTGTAGTCATCCTCTGGTCTGTCACTAATATCATGGCTCCCATCGTCCAAACCGTAGGGCTCTGTCACCTACACAAAGCTGCCTTGGCTTTGCTTGGTTTCTCAATGCAGAGATTCTACTACTGCAAAGGAGGAGCGACCTCGGGCTGCCTTGCCCTCCACCTGTACCCAGCACCTGGGTGACTGTCCTTCTAGGCTTCTGCATGTTTAGGAAGCTTGCAAAGCACCCACGTGAGTAGCACAGGCCCTGTTAGAATCATGGCAACTTACTATATTACAGCATTGCATCAGGGTGTGTTACCTCAGGTCACCTTGTATGACATTACTCTGCTATCTCATGGTGTATAGTGTTGTGTCGTGTTGCCTAGTGTTGCATTATGTGTGCTATGTTATACCTTCCTTTATAGCATGTTATTTATGTTTTCTGAGACTGTAAGTAGGTAAGCAATAACTTTGTGCAGATTGTACATAATTAAAGATCGAATATTTGTGCTAAATAGCACTTCACATCTAAACTGGCTAAGTCCACTTGGTAGTTACCATTCCTTTCACTTTCTCTCTTATAATTTTGTCATTAAAATGTTGGTTTAAAAAAAAATGTTGGTTTAGGTTTTTCATTTGGTTGTTTTCAAAGTTGAAAGAAGGCGGAGCATGGTGGGGCAGGCCTGCAATCCTAGCTCTCTGGAGACTGAGAGGCAACAGCAGGTCTGAGGCTAGCTTGGGCTCACGGTGAGTTCAAGGCCAGCCTGAACTAGGCGGTAAGATATTTGTCTCAAAAAAAATTCCCAGATACTTGGAAGGTTGAAGCAGGAGGATGGCCAGTTTTAGACCAGCCTGCGCACCTTGGCGAGACTTCATCTCATAAATAAACAAACAAACAGTTAAAGGCTGAGACCTTGACGCTTACTCCACAGCCCCTCAGTCTTCACGCATGCGTGCGTGCATGCAGGCGTGCTGAGAAGCTGTGCGCGGATGCTCTGCGATGCAGCCCTGGATGATTGCTCTCACGCTGTCCATCCTTCATCTCGGGTCTAGCACGGGGCCCACCATGGAGGTAGAATTCAGCCTGAACTTGGAATGGCAACACTGAGAGAATACACGTGCAGAGTTTCGAAAGAGACCACGTTTGAAGGTCGCTGCCTGGGCAGCCACGCACTGCTCTGTTCCCGCGAGACTCACTTCAGAAGCCTTGGGAACCTTCCGAAGTAATCAGAGCCGTTTTTGGGATGGTCAGGGACGAGCAGTGTTTACCCCAAGGTCGTGAATGTCCTCTGCTAGCCGAGTTCAAATGTGGCTGATTCATCGCGGCTCGCTGCCTCCAACCCGGGATTGGGCGGGGGGAGCCGTGACCCTGGACATTAATTAGCTCGGCTGGCTTAAAGCATAACGTCTCCCACTGTAAAGCTCCTAATCTACTTCTGTCTCATTAGCAAAAATAAATAGGCTGACGTGAGGTGCCCGGAGGGTACAGCGGCCGAGCTCAGTGCTGTTCAAGGACGCACCACAGGCTTGGGACCCGACCGGGACAGGTGGCAGCTGTGTACTTCTTTGTTTTCCTTTTCCCAAAAAGAGTGAGAAAAAGCTGTAGGCTGAGCAGCGCTTACCCGCTATGCCGCCCGCAGGCCTGGTCGCTGGCCAAGGCCCCCCATAGCCCTTCCACCGGCCTCCCCCATGAGCCTCAGGGCCAGCGGGGGCCAGCTCAGACCACCCGCCAGCCATCCTTGCTCAGCCCTTTCGGGCCCTTGGCCAGGGCAAGTCTGACCCATGGGACACACAGTGCCCGACGCCACGGCCATCTCCTTGGCAAAAGTCAAAAGGGATACCTGACCCTCCTTAGTGAGCACCCTCTCACCCTCCTGCATGGGTGGCGCTGGGGAGGAAGACACAGATAGTATGAATTAATTAAAAGATCAAGTAATTAGGAAATGCATTATAAGCCGGGCGTGGTGGTGCACGCCTGTAATCCCAGCACTCGGGAGGCTGAGGCAGGAGGATCGGTGAGAGTTCGAGACCAGCCTGGGCTACAAAACTGAGCTCAAGGGCAGCCTGAACTGTACAGTGAGACCCTGTCTCAAAAAGACAAAAAAAAAAATGCATTATAGGTCATTAATCGGCTGAGGAAGGTGGGCAGCCTAGGGACCAGGTCAGAAGGGACTCAAGGGGAGAGGTTGTGGGTGGCTGGGTGCCTGGCCTGGAGGCTCAGCCAGGCAGCAGGACAGCTTCCACACCCCTTGCAGCAGCACAGGTGACCCAACCAGGCGCCTCCCGACTCGGCCTGGAGCACTTGTGCTTGCCTGTCCCTCTCTTGATTCATACAGAGATTCTGCCACAGGGACAGGAAGCCTGGCGCATGCACTGGACAGTAAGTGACCTAGGATACACACCCTCCTCTGCTCAGGGACTCACCACCACAAAGCACACACCTGGCACCTGGCCTCTAACCATGAAATGCTCTAAGCATTGAAGACTCAACAGTCAATGCTCCATAGCTCCACAGCCTGCCAGAGTAGGCCAGGCTCTCCAGGGTGGACAGGGTGATGGCTGCAAAAACAGGATTAAACAGGATGGAAAATCTCCTAACGTAGTAACCAAAGTAAACAGGATAGTGCATGCCTATAGTCCCAGCACTCGGGAGGCTGAGGCAGGAGGATCGGTGCAAGTTCAAGACCAGCATGGGCTACAAAAGTGAGCTCAAGGCCAGCCTGAAGTGCATAGTGAGATCCTGTCTCAAAAAGACAAAAAAAATGGCCGGGTGTGGTGGCTCACGCCTGTAATCCCAGCACTCGGGAGGCTGAGGCAGGAGGATTGGTGCGAGTTCGAGACCAGCCTGGGCTACAAAAGTGAGCTCAAGGCCAGCCTCAACTGCATAGCGAGACCCTGTCTCAAAAAGACAAAAAAAAAAAAAAAAAAAAAAAAAAAAAAAAAAAAAAAAAAAAAGAGGGGCCCGGCAGGATGGCTCAGTGGCCAAGATTAATCAGATACTAGATTTAACAGGCAAGGTTGAAAGTAGCCATGAGCCAGAATGGTTCAGGGGCCTCGTGTGCAGCACAGCGACAGAGCGCTTGCCCAGAAGCTCCAGCTTCAACACCAGTAGGTGAGTGAGTAAGTAAATGTGTTTCAGTGAGCATTGTGCGTTCTCAGGACACAAGTGAAAGCCTAGAAACTCCAGCAAGGGTAGCATCAGTGAATTTGAGGTCAGGCCAATAGAATTTACTCCCCCTGAGCACGACAGAAAATAAACAAGGGGGGAAATGGGCAGAGCTTCAGAGACTGTGGGGCAGAGATGAAAGACATTGCAGTCGTACCAGCAGCGTCCCAGCAGGAGAGGAGAACAAGGATCTTCAGGCACACGGTATTGGCAACTCAGTTTCATAAAAGAAGTGTACAGAGTTGTTTTTGTTTTTGTTTTTAAGGGAAGGTTCTACAGGGGGTTCAGGGTCTCACTACTAGCTTAGACTCATAGTGATCTGTCTATTTACAGCCTCTCAAGAGCTGGGATTACAGGCATAGGCCACCACACCCAGACGCCCCGTCTCCCAGTCTCAATTGTGGACTGAGTTACTTTTCTGTCATTGCTGGGACAAATACCCAACACCCAAAATGAAGGAAGAAAGGAAGGGTTTACTTAGCTCACAGTTACTGGAAGTTTCAGTCCATACTTGGCTGGATCCAAAGCAGAGGCACATGGCAGAGAGCAGCAGTTCATGGTGGCAGAACAGCGACAATGGCAACAGAGGCAACGGAACAACCAGGGAGCAGAGAGCAACAACTGCTTGAGTCTCTCTGTCTCTCTTTATATTACATCAGGCTCTCTGCCTAAGCCTATCTACCTCAGGCCACACCTACAATTCCCAGCAGTACTCAGACCCATAATCCCATAGTACTAAAACACATAATCCCAGTGGATCATAAGTCAAGTGTCAAACTCTAGAAGTCCCCACCTCATGATTGCGTGAGGCTTTGAGGGGACAACGAGAAATAAACCATAACACCAACTCAGTGGCACCCCCGGGGTGAGGCCATCACTGCAGGTCAGAGCTGCTTGCAGGGGCTTTAATCCACTGAGCTATTTGGCTGGCCCAGAAACTTATAGGCTAAGGAAGAACAGACGCGTCCTTCAACTCCTGGAAATTACAGAGAAAATCTTGAAGGCAACCCAAGAAAAATCATGAGCTGGATGTGATTGTTGGTACTAAAATGCACCAATAAAATCTAAGTTTATAATACATGGATTTTCTTCGGGGCCCGGCAGGATGGCTCAGTGGTCTAAACCGCCTGATTAGGAAAGCTTGGGCGGCTGCAGGGACCGCGGTTCAATCCCTGGCACCACATGCTGTGCCAGCCCTGCCCTCGGGGCGGGCTGAGCCAGCCATAAAAATAAATAAATAAAACAAACAAAAGTGCTGAAAGAAGAAAAAAAAAAGACTTTATAATACATGGATTTTCTTAAAAATGGCTAAGATGAGCCAGGGGTGGTGGCACATGTCTATAATGAATCACAGCACTGTAGGAGGCTGAAGCAGGGGGAATCACAACTTCATGAGATGTTGGGGGACATTTTTGATCTAAACCCTCACCATAAAAAAAGTAAAAAATAAAGAGTCAGTATAGCACATGCTACTGGGGCCTGTGGCTATACAGCGCTTAAGCCAAGTATGAACCTGTTTCATATAGCCTAAGAGTTTTGCCTTTAGCATAAGGTTGTTATGTGTTTGTGTGCTGTGGATAAAGGAACTTGTGATTCAATTCTGGGAGTGAGATCAAGGCCAGAGATGGGCTGTCCTGAAACAGCACAAATGGACAGCAGAAATAGATCTAAGTCATGCATGCACTGACCAGGAAGGAGTTCGTGTCAGTGCCAGCCGGGCAAGGTCACCCGGCTCTCCACACTACAGCTGTGCTGAGGCACTTCAGGGTGTCCTCAGCCAGCTCTGTGGGAGGAGGCTGCACTTGGGTATGAGCCCGTGGGGCCGCTGGCCGGACAGCGCCCACCGTCATGAGTCAGGTCGCCTTGGCACAGTGGCTTCCGGCACAGAACCCTGCTAACTTCTGAGTCCACACTCATTACACCCTTGATGGTGTTTAAACTTTCCGAGAGATCCAGGAATAGGAGACAAGCTGTTCTAGGAGCAACCCCAGCACCCTAACGCCGTAGCCATGTCTTTCCTGAATGTGGCTGCTACATGTCAACTCCTGATTCCTGGGCTGTGGGTCACTGGTGCTGTGGGGCATCTGAAGCTGGACAAGAGCATAGATGAGGGCAGGGCTACCAAATTAGGGACTCTGACCCCAAAACATCCCAGCCCAGCCTGTGGGCATTTAGGAGCCTCCGCCAGGCCCATGTGCTCACTCAAGCTATGAGAGGCGAGAAAAAGGAGCAGGAACAGAGGCCCAGGAGCCTCCTGGGGACAAGTGCAGAGAACAAGTGGCCATGTGCAGCCCCATCCCTGCACCTCCCACGCCACCCCAGGCCCACCGTGCTGTTTCTCAGCCATTGCCACACTCTGCAGGGCTTTTTCCTTTTGCACATAGAAGTAAAGTCACAAACAAAACACACAGAGAAAAACAAGCCCTGAATATTGCAAACCACTTCAGCATTTGTGGAAACATGGAAGTTCTACTGCCAGTGCTGAATTCAGACCACCTTTCAGAGTGTCGAGCTAGCGTGTGACCGTGAGATGTCTCTGAACTGAGAATTATTACAGCCCTATCATAATTTACTACTTTACCAAAATAAACTAGTGAGATAAATAAACACTGCTGCTTATGCCCAATTGACTAATATGACCCAAACAGAAATAAAATACTGGATGGAGATGAGATGGCAAGATTAAACGAGATTAGTGACAGAACCTCGGCCCGCTGTTTCGATAGAATTAAAGTGATGATTTAATGTGTTTTTAGCTCAGAATCATTGTAAGAGGGTTTTTTGTAATAACGTAGAAATGAATACGTGTTTGCATGCACTGCAGAGGAATAAAAGGTTGTAATATTTTTGAGTCTCTTGGCAGGGCAATCCATTCTCATCAATCTCGCACCCTGCAGCGGGACGTGAAGATGTTTTGCTTCTAATCATTCACAGTCATTATTTAATGTAGGGGAGCAGCCACTGTCTTCATTAATATATTAACCTATGGCTCAGAAAGGCCTTGCAGTAAACCAACAGGCAACTTGTCGTGACGGGTTTATGTCACAGGGCCTGGTCTGTGAGCCATCTGGTGCACCGGCCTCTGGAAGAAGCCAGCGCTGACACCCAGCCAGAGATGACCAGCCAGCACCCCCACTCAGAGAGGGGCACCCAGCACCTACTTCCCAGTGCCCCAGCTTCCGGCAGCAGCTTCGATGCTACTGCAGATGGCAGGTGAGAACACACATGTGGTCTGGGCCATGTATCACGGCCAGCTATTTGGGAGGCTCACATGGGAGATCTGGAGTTCAAGGCCAGCCCAAGAAACTTAATGAGTCTCGAGGAATGAAAAGACCTCTAGGTCAAGATTCAAGGCTTTGGATATAGTAGCTCCATATGCTACTGAACAGAACATGCTCCCATTCAGGCCCACAACACCTGGCTCTTCTGTCTCCTTGTCAAAACCACTGAGCTCCCTGGAAACACACAGTCCAGCATTTTTTTTTTTTTTCTCAGAACTGAGGACTGAACTTAGGCCCTAGCGCTTGCCAGGTAAGTGCTTATTCTACTGAGCTGCCTCCCCAGCCCCTACACAGTCCAGCTTCTTAATGTGTGCAGCTTCAAGGAAGATCAGCGAAAGTCACAGGCACACATGGCCCTGGGCAGCCTGGACACACGCCGATTCCCTTTCTGCCCCGATAACGAGAGTGTGGGACTCCTCATACCACAACCCCAGAGAAACTTCACCAGCAGCGAAACTTGCAGGGTGGGGGAGTTGGGGGCTGCCGGGTCACCTTTCTGAGACACAGCTACAGCGCCATTCTCACGAGGACAGAAGGAACTGGCTAGCAGGGGGGCACTGCAGTGCAGCCCTGCAGTGCGGCCCCAGTAAATACCTAGAGGAACACCCTGGTCTCCCTCTCTGGAGCCCCTATGGTCCAGCCGAAGTCCCTGTCCTTAGGCTGCTCCTGCTACAGTGACACAGCAGACAGGACCGCTCTGGTGCAGGCTGCAAAGGACCCCGTGCTGTGTCTGTCACCCACAGAGACCTCACACAGCCCTTGCTATCGCGGGCAGCAGGAGACCTGCACCCTCTGCTCCGGCTGTGCAGCTCCAGACCGTCCAGTGCCTGTCCTGAGGACAGGACTTTGGGACAGCTGCAGAGCCCAGGCCTGGCTCCCTCCTCCCCCACCAGCACAGGGACACTGCCTCACAAGGCCGGTGGTGGGAGCAAGCAGAATGTGCCGTGCTGGGCACGTCAGGGTGCATGCCAGCTGCCCTCCCCACCGCTCCTCTTTGCAGGAAGACAGAGATTCTGCAAACCAAGCTGTAAAGGTGGCGCCCTGGCCTCAGTCTCCCTGTCCGTACCCATCCTGAGGAGCATGACCCGCCCAGTGTCTGTGCCTCCCCTGCACCACCCTCACCTGCAGCCAAGTTGCTCAGCTAAACGAGGTCCTGCCTGCCCCACACATATGGATGTTTAGGTCACTCCCAGGGACACGGACAGCGCCATCCATTAGAGACTCAGAACTCGGGAGTGCTTTCAGGTCCCCAGGCGCCGAGCTAGCTGCCATGGGAGTCTCCTGCCCTCCTTCCAGCAGGGCTGCCATGCACCAGGCTGGGCTCTGCTGTCTCCCTGAAGAAGCCCTAAGGATCCAGCACCAAGCTCCAGGGGGGTCAGAAGACCCTGACAACCCCTCCCTCAGCTGGTCGCCCATGCAATGCCAGGCTGATGTGCCCGACGATTGTCACTGTATCTCCTGTTCTTTCCCTCTGCCCGGGGTCCTTGTCTATCTGGGCTCGGCAACCACAGCAAGGCGCCATCACCTCAGGTTTCCTGCAAAGGCAGCTCCTCAGGCCCAGCCCGGAGCCCAAGGACTCACAGCCCAGGCCAGGTTCAACAGATGCCAGCACCACCTGCCATGGGGTTCCCAGGCCTGGGGGCACCAACCTAGTGTGGATAAAGGACAGCCTCTCTAACTGTGTCCAACCTAGCTCCTCACAGCCCCAGCCCATGCCCTAAACCTCCTTCCTTCTCCGTCCTTCCCCAGAGCAGTGGGGCTCTGCCTCATATACATGGAGTCCACCCTAAATCCTTGCTCTTGCTACGCACATCTCTGCAAGGTGTGGGCCCCACCGCAGGATGCAGGTCTGGCCGAGGCTACCTCTGGTCCACGTCCCGGCTATCACCTGGATCTGGCCAAAGCCCTGCCTTATCCTCTGAGCCCAGGTCAACACCTCCTTCCTCCCCACAGACCTCAGGCCTCTCTCCCATACCCTCCAAGTCCACAGCCAAGTCCCCTGTGTGAGCAGCCTGGCCTTCGTGCCCTGGCCTTCCCGCTGAGCCCGGTCACCTGCTTGCTCCCTCCAGCCCCGCTCCTGTGGCTCTGCACACACCCACGCTCTTCCCACATGACTCAGTCCTGTGCACACAGCCCTGCAGCTCCCTCACACCCTCTAGGGACACCTGTAGGGCACAAAAAGATCAAGTGCCGCCTGGGGTCCTCCTGGCCAAACCTGCACCCTCCCCAGGCCCCCACCACGCGTCATCACAGACACACCGTACACTTCTCTGGCCTTGCTTACCACGCCGCTGGCCCCCCACAGCCAGGACAGGTGTGGCCAAGCCTGAGCAGGACAGGAGGGAAACTGGAACAGGGTGCATTCAGGAGCCTTCGCTAAGGATGCGGGCAGAGGGAGGGCAGCGCAGGATGGTGTCAGACTCGAGAGCTGGAATTGGCCCACCTCAAAGGCTCTTTGAAGCCCAGGAGGAGAACAAGGGTTGGTGGGGAGGAACACTGAAGGAGGTGGCCCTGGCCTGGGCAGTGAGCAGCCGCCACCTACCGGGAGGGTCCCTTCTGTCCCTCCGTCCCTCCGTCCCTGGGTCTCTCTGTCACTGTCCCTCCATGCCGCGCCTCCGCAGCCAACCCCAACAAGAAAGCCAAGGGTGGAAGGTTCAGCGCCGGCCACAGGTTGAGCAGGAAGGAAGCCAGCTCTATCTGCTGCACCTGCTCCACACCTAGAGCCCCATGTGCATGTGGCCACCCTACAGGTCCCATGCCAGCTGCTGTGGATGGGCCACTGACTGCAACAGAGGTGTCTCAGAAGCAGGGCCACGCGCGGCCGACAGGCCCAGGTCCTCTGGCAGCCCCAGGAGCACCTACCGGCTGGGACCTCCCAGCTCCTGGCATGGCGGTGAGGCCACAGCCTCCAGGGACAGAGGCTTGGGACTTCCAGGCACACTCAGAGAGCCACAAGTCAGGCCTGATAGCAAAGACAACAAGCACTCTTCCCACCCCAGCAGTGCCAGGAAAGCACCTGTAGCCTGAGAACAGAACAAAATGAAGTGTGGAAGAAACTCAGGGCTTAATCAAAAGGTCTCGCTGCATTAAAAAAAAAAAAAACTTTCCTCCTTTGAGTTATGTCAGAACTGCAAGCAGCTGTGACTGTTGTCTAAGAGAAGCCAGAGGATGGGTTCCATCAGGCGGGGGAGGGGGAAGGAAGGAGGGATGGGGAGGGGAGAGGAGAGAGGCACAGAGAGAGACAGAGACAGAGAGACAGGCAGAGGCAGAGGCGGAGAACAAAGGCACCCACGCTGGACACGTTTCCATACAGCGCCTCTGAAATACACATCAAGCCTCTGCAGCTCTGTGGAGTGTGGCTGAGCTGCCCTGGTGTCACTATCCACCATGTCAACCTGCACAACAGCATTGCCCTCTGCACCCACAGATTCCACATCTGTGGACCCAGCTGAGGACTGATAATGCGGAAAAGAAGATTATGTCCGTGCTGAACACTGTTTTTAAACTCATTTGTAAGCCACACAGTAACACCGGTTTACACAGTACCATGTGCAAAACCAGAACTGACTTAGAGCATAGGGGAACATGTACATGGAGGCAGATACTGCATCACTGTACAGAAGGGACTTGGGCACCCGGGCACGTCGGCGCTCCTGGGCTTCCTGAGACCTATGCCGAGCCATGAGGGATGGCCGCGCTGCCAGCTCAGACACAGAGCTGGCCTGACAAGAGCTCTTTTTGCAGCGCTGTGGCCAGTGCTTTGCTCCTCTGGGCAGGGTCTGTCTGCCTGCCTTCCACGGCGGAGGCCCTTCTTTAACTTCAGAGCTTACATGACCAGACTGGCAGAACTATCGTGAAATCATTAGGCAGAATGGGGGGTGTTCAAAAGCAGAAATCATCTAAACGCAGTGGAGGGCCCGGCAAGATGGCTCAGTGGTCTAAAGCACCTGCTTAGGAAAGCTTAGGCGGCTGCAGGGACCGCGGTTCAATCCCCGGCACCACATGCTGTGCCAGCCCTGCCCTCAGGGTAGGCTGAGCTGGCCATAAAAATAAACAAAGAAACAAACAAAAGTTCTGAAACAAAAAAAAGAAATAAATAAAATTTTAAAAATTAAAAAAAAAATAAACACAGTGGAACATGGGCCTTGACGTCAGAGGCCCTTCCTACCCAGTCTGGTTTCTCGTGACAGTAAGATAAAAGCAAAGATGCATTAAAAGTTTTGGATCCAAGCAGAGGAGGTAAAGCCTCACCCATATGGAGTTCCTGCCTGAGGAGGCCCAGGCCAGATATGGATCCCTAAACGGAGCAAATGCTGTACCTTGTTTCCACTGGCGTCTCTGTAAAGCACCAGTGTTCTCATAAGTTGAACAAAATTCTTTTTCTATAATTTCATCATTAAATATACAGCTTACTCCACTAGAATGAATTTTTCTAGAGGAACAATTCACTGTGAAATGATGTGTTGTTCTCGTGCCTTCTTTTCCAGGACAGATTCCTGATAATCACCCACCACTCCCTAGCAAACAGATGCTGGAGACTGCTCCTGAGCCGGGAGGTGGAACCTCGGTTCCCAGGCCGCCCGGCCAGCAGTGTAAGCATTCTTTATTCGAGCCATGCTTTTCATCCAGTTGTTTCCAGCCCACTGCAAACAGGAACAACCGAGTGTCCCTGGCTGTATTACTGGGTGCATCAGCACTAAATGCACTCTAAGGACAACACTGTGCTCTTCAGGCAGACAGCTGGACTCAGAGCATGTACCCTCCTTCTGTGAAGCCAGGGGACGTTCGGGTCCGCACTCTGTACTGCAGGACGGATCAGTTTCCGGGCAGCAAAAAGATCGATCAAGCATCTCAGAAAGGAGGCCCTAAGTTCAGTAATGCGAGACCTTAATTTATAGTGGTCTCCAATTTATTGTTGTGTATTTTTTTTTTTTTTT